>JAGDQP010009502.1:0-15630 GCA_022664845.1 Lepisma saccharinum
ATCCATTGATATTTCATTGCTTTTTCTTGTTATCGAAGATTGTTGAGTCATATCGTATGTACTTTTTTAATTGAAATATTATTTCCTTCTCAGGCCACCAAAAATTTTCTCACGATGTTCTGAAAACGGGGATGAGGTGTAAAGCAAGGGTAGGGGTGGAGCATGACCCCGAGGTGATTTCCGGGGCCAGTAAGGCCCTGGGAACGTATCAAAATTAAGATTAATGTCTCCCCAGGTGTTCAAATTTTGGTGGGGGCGACTGCGAGAAAAGCTCACACCGCTACTCATCTGTATTCTTCATATTCAACTATTTGATGGAAAATTTGTGCAAGTCGTAACTCTTTTGTTAACCCATAGATAGCAGCATTTACTTGGATTTCATTGTAGATTTCATTACAGCGTTTTTTTCTAAAACCTTTTGTTTCTCAAATTATCTTCAAGTTTGCTTACACCACTTTCCATTCACCGCTTCATAATAATAGTATAACGTACTCTGAATGTATTAATAATATAGTAAACCCTGTAAATAATATTTACCTTTCTGCAAAGAATCAGTACATAAATAAAAAAAAACGGGCCAATAGCCATATCAAGCGCAAAAAACTGAGTTTTGAACTAAAAATTTGGTTCACATTAGATTAGACTGGAAGTGGACAAACGAGATTAAATGTCCCCTCCGCTCTCTTACTTCATATATTCATTAAATTTTCAATGACAGCAGTCAATCCAGTGTAGCTTTTAGATAGGGTTTATGTAACAGCACACAAAATTAACGTCTGTCTCGGGAGAGTAAATAGGCTCCCGGTAGTTTACATCAGCACAGAGTAAGTAAATTCAAAGTGTGAGTAAATATAATACCACGAGCTACTTACTCTCCGTAGGAAAGATCACCGTACAGAGTGCATAATTTTCCAGCGCGTAGAACGAAAAAGATAATATAATTTGACTTCCCTAACCTGACTTGTTCCCGTGAATTAAGTAAAATGTTGAAAATGTGTATAAATAAAAAAAATCGAATCTTGTTAGTACTGTCAGGTTACGATCCCTATGTTGATCCTCATGGACTAATCATTTCAGTATTCGTTGTCAATAATATCTGTTCGTAGTGATTACGGCGAATTTTATAGCATTAAACCATTGACCTCTATCTAAAAGCGATATATTGGACTGATCAATGCCTTTAAAAAATTAATAAAATGAAGTCAGGGAGTGGGTGGAAAAGTTAATCTCGATCGTTTCGTTCCAGTCTAAACCAATGTGGACCAAATTTTCAGTTCTAAAACTCAGTCTTTTACGGTGGTTATCGTTGTGCTCCCCGTTTTTGATTGATGTTTTAATTAATGCGGTGAAAAGTAAATATTGTTCACACTCACAGCATTTACTATTACATGCACAGTCCAGCACGTTCATAACTAAATGGTAGGGCATAAACGTGAAAGAAATGGGTCGTTCAGCCATAATAAGCATAAGAACTGAGTTAGAACTAAAAAATTAGTCCACATTGGATTAGACTGGAAGTGGAAGATTAAATATTTCCTCTAGCGTCTATTTTTCGACACTAAACGATCACTCCAGTATCGTAACTCAAAGCTCGATGTATGAAATATTATGTTTATGGTCTTTCCATCGCTGAGGGGCTCCACAGTCTAGTGGTTAGAGCTTTGGACTCATGTCCGCGTGGTCCCGGGTTCAATTCCCGGCTTGATTCCCACTTTTCGACGTAGTTCTACCAAACACGGACAGATGGCGTTGGGGCAGGCTCAGGGCCTATAGGCCTGTTACGCCAGTGTTTTGTTTTTCTTTCCATCGATGATAATGAAATAAATCTAACTTGATCACTAATCCTCGTGCCACTAACTGATAGTAAAATTATTGGTTTGTAGTTCTCGATGGGTTTCTTATCCCCTTTCTTCCTGTATAGCCCCTACATATATGTAGGAAGAGGAAAGTAGCTACCTACCTAATCTTAAGTCATGGTACTATGCCAGCATTCATCTGAGTGGCAGGTGGAAGCAGAAGAAACCTCAATCAGCTTGAGCAGAATGGATTGTTTAAGTCGTAGACCTACTTCAATCATCTCTGTTTCCATGGTAAGCCAGTGTGCTCCCTTATCAAATAAATGACGCAGAAATAGCTTTCTGTGGCATCAAATATGAAGTTTTGTGACAAAAAGTCTTTGAATACCACTGAACGTCTGTCACTCCTGTTTATGGTATGAAACTCTAGAAGCAATAAATCTACTCAATTGATTTTGAAAAATGACACAATCGGATGAATTCACCGACCGCAAGTGTCGCTGTAATCGGCAGAGTACTTATCTGTCATTCACCAACTCCCAGCTTGGTTGACTTTGCTTGCACAAAATTTCTGTTGCCATGGCAATGGAAGTGTGTAACGTTATGACTTACAATCTTATAGCATTAGTTAGCATTTGATCTCACTTCGAAGGCTAGAAACAGGCTCCGTTATGACTTAAATAGCCCATTAAGCGCTAGACGCCTCCGCACTTCCGGTTCACAACCAACTACCAAAACTAATTTCCACTTGCAAGTCCTATTTTTCTTTTACCTGTTTTCGAGTATACGTTCCTTCCATATATTCTCAGTCTATTTCCTCCGTACACAGAGGACATAATTATGACTAAGAGGGACGTTGAGAGAGATAGTTGTAATAGAAATTAATTAAACAGAAATAATGGCTACCTTCCCTTCCTCTCTCTCCCTGTTTTGTTATGTTACCTCCAGTACAACTTTTCCCCGGAGACCATAAACGAGATTTATTATAAACGACCGGATTTCCTCAGAGATTCCGAAGTAATAATTTTAAAAATGCTTTCCCTTAGCACGTATCCAGGTATTTTAGTTTGCAGCTGATTATAATCCCTAGAAAATGAGACTAGGATTTAAGAGGAGAATTTAATGCAAGCCAAAACGATCTCTTGTTTAATTCTGGACATTCATTTTTTTTAATATTATTATTATTCTCTTTCTTTTTCTCATCAAAGGTATAACATTTACAATTTTCTCTCCTTTTCAGTGCTTCCCTCTGTCGTGAATCATGACATTTTAATGCCTCTAAAACCTACCTGTACTAAGAATACTAAAGTTTTTCCTTGACTGTGTCAATATTACAAAATGTGAACTTTTAACTCGGTTACATGAGGAGTTATCTTCGGACTTTCAAATGTCAATATTTCATCTCACTAATTATCTGTTTATTTGCTTCATTCCCTAGATTTTGTTAAAAAAAAAAAGTTGCACGTTAGATTTTTTTAAAATAATATTTTTAATGCTACATACAATCTTATGCTCTAAAGTTAAAGTTATATGATATGATATACAAAATTGTTTACTAGTAACCATTCAAATTACAGTATTTGTCACACGGTATAGTAACATCAGTTTTCTGATTTTTTCTTAGAATTTGAATTTATTTATGGCTTATAGACATCTATGGCTCAGACCAACATTTTTTCTTAAAATATGAAACTGTGTTCACGAGGTTTTTCGAACTAAAAGAAGAAACTGTCATAAATGGTCCACTTCCAATTAGACTGCTACGCAAACTGTAAAATAACGATATCGCTCTTTGACCCGGCGAAACCAAAAAATTTAAGATTTTAATGACATTGCATTGTTGAAACATTTATCTCTTCATTACCTGGTATAAGGTAGGGGGCGGCAATTTCGCCATGCTGCACTTAAACATTAAAAAACAAAAACGCAAAGTCGTTAGCATCAGGATGGCGCACGTATATAATATGGTGATACTTTATATATCGAAAAAAATATCAAGACTTGAACACACTGTTCAGCCGGAGACGAAAAAGAGAAGCTTTGCAAAAGTACGATATTGCAAAACATCATGCACACAATTTCGCCAGTCCGTTTCCGAAATTATTTGCAAATGTAAAACAGGAATATATTGTGTGTTACACCCCATGTAGCCCTATATTACTTTACATTGATTAATGAATTAGCTATTTGAACAGTTATTATTGAAATATTTCACTTACATGAATTGGCAGAAAATATTAAAATGAAGAAATCTTTGCTGATGAAAAATACTGTAGAAAAAAATTGAAAATCGTATTTTGTACATAGGTCTCAATACTACTTGAGTTCAACGTAATATCTAGAACTCCTAAAATCATTGTAAATTATTTTTAATAAAAAAAAGGCCCTTTGTTGCGCTTGGCGAAATTGTAAGCACTAATTAATACCCTTTAAAACACGTGAGGTAAAAACCACTAACTCAGACAACTCACATAGATGTTTCTACTGTGTACGATGCATAATATCTTCAACATCACTGTGAACTATGTGGGATACGAATCAAATTATTAAAAATGAAGGAATTCACACTTACTTACCTCAGCAAAAATTAGGTGAATCGTGCGTTTTTCCTCACCACAAACTACATCACGCATGCGTATTACAAAAAATTGTAGGAGTATAACAAAAAAAACATTTCTCATGCGATGCTTGGTCTAACACCATTACTACCACCTTCCAACTCTGCTTCAAAACAAAGAGAGAATAGGGGTAGGTAGCAGAGTTGCAAACGGGGAAATTGCTGTCTTCTACCTTACATTGTGGACTTACGTGTTATATAATTATTTAAGGAAGAAAGTATTGCTCACAAACGATCTCATAAAATTCGTGTGCAAAGCAAAATAAAACAGATTAGTTTAGGTTTAAATTTAGGACGCACCCAATGAGAACGTACGTAATGTGAATGCACGTACGATGTACGTTATAGTGAATGCACGTACATTGTACGTTGTATTGAACGCACGTACAATGTACCTTATAGTGAAATACGTACATTGTACGTTATAGTGAACGTACGATCACGTATAGTGAAACTAGAGTGAATTATTTAAATGGAGAAAGCAAACCAAATGAAAAGGCCCTCTCAGCTTTAGAGTCAGCAGATTTAAAATGTTCCCGAAATCGTGGTCACTGAATTTAAATCTGAAATCAGTTTCTGTCCCTCCCTGCTTTGGTTGATTCTAAGAATTGAGAACGGAATACATCTTGACATAGACTGCAAAATACATTGCGTTAATCTTTATGTATGCTATTATATTCAAAGTTAATTATAGACATTCTTTATATTCAAGTACACAATCTCTCCGTGACAACAACTGAAAACTGTGCTTAATATTAAATTTTTGAAATAATATTTTTTGGTTGATGTACAGTGTCATTGAGTAATATTATTTTCTCTGTTCTTTTCAGTATATATCGCCAGATCCACGCCTGAAAGTTCTTTTGGTAAGTTTGCACATCACTGACTCTATTAACGAAACTACATCAGCATGTAATTAAAGGGTATTAACTATAAAATGATTGTCTTTTTATTGTACTTGAGCGATATATCACAGGTAGTACAAATATCTTAATGAAAAACGCGTGGAATTCCATTCCTTAGTAACTTAAATTAACAAAGGTGTTCCTCAGGGCTCTATTTTGGACCTCATATTGTTTATTTTGTACATCTATGATTGATCTCGATTCAAAGATTCAGAAATTACAATTTTGTTCTCTGTTTATTTAATTGAAAACACTAATCAAGAACCAGAAGGAACTTAAAATCATTGATTGCAAGATTAATAGAATTGACTTCAATAAAAAAAAAATCTTAATGGGAATGTACATAAATAAAAATAATATTTTCACCAGTCTGAGCTATTCAGTTTGTTGGTAAATAATGGCTATTAAGAACTCAATGATTATTTGAGTGATGACTCAATGTGTGATTGATAAATTATGGTGGTGGTAATTGCATGCAATTATATTTTAAATTAGAAATTTCGTCTTATATATGAAGACATTGACGAGAAACCTATACTATATGAACTGTATATAACCTGAGAGCAAATTTCTGGTCTACTTCATTTTATTGAAGAAAATATTTATTAATCTAATGTTGTCGCATGCCCATGTGAGTGCCTATCAAAGAGAAAATATCTACACAGAATTGTACATGTAATTGTACAGGTATGTACATTGTACCCAGAATTCCTGAGAGATTCAGAAATAAATTATCTTCTATTTTTCCTTATATGGTTAGCTCTGCAGCGGTTGAGATTATTTAAGTGGGTTCTTACGTCACAGGAGAAGGATATTGAAACAATACCATTAGAAATTAACATTTTTTGTTTTCGTCACTGAAGTGCTGATAAATTTGTTAACATCAAACACAGTTCGAAGAGTCGCTATGGGAAAGCTGCTCATTTGGATCAGCACTGTACGTACAAGGCAACAATCCTGACTGCGGTCTCCCCAAGTCTTTCTTCAGTTCTACCAAGGTGAATGCCTGGATGATGTCTAATGTATATCCTATTGCTGCCACTTTTCCAGTGGTGTTCTCCATTAGATACTGCTTGCTGAGAGACTTCATATCTAAGTCGTGTGATGGACTTACGCCATATATACCTGTAGAGCTCATTTGAATTCTTTTTTACCTGAACTTTACTAAAATTATCACTATTGTACATTTGCTTAGGTGTTTGTGGGGAACGTACCGATCAGCCGTAGCTCAGTCTGTAGAGCGTTGGCTTAGCATTCGAGAGGTCCTGAGTTCGATACTAACAGCCGATCATCCTGACAGGCTTCTCCAGAGTTTTTCTTCAGTCACATCAGACAAATGCTGGCATGGTACCTACAAATTAGACCCTAGTCAACTGCCTTCCAATATTCTTCCCTCTACCCTAACTCGCCCTAAGACGGAAATGCCTGAAGGCCATAAATAAAATTCCATTCAAACCAGGCAAATGCTGGTATGGTACCTTCAACTTAGACCCTGACCGACTCCTTCTCACATCCTTTCCCTTACCTCATCACGGCCGAGTTCATAGATACTCAAAGAACATCAAAGTCAATGTCAAGTTTTGGGAAAATGTATTGGGGTTCAGTGGGGTTCCCAACCCTCCGGAAATACATATTTCTACGAAGAATCAGTGTATATTTGGCTTAACTGTATGAAGAGGTGAGTATTAAAATGAACCCAACCTAGTTTTTAACACAAACACAGAAAACAGTCCTTTGACCGATAAATTTAAAGTAAGCAAAAATGTTTAAAGACCTCTCAGAGTTAACTATTGACAAATAGAAACTTTATTTGCTGGTTTTAAATTCTTTGTCAAAGGACAGTCTTATATGACTTTGTCAAAGGATGTACAAATAATTCGAGTTTGTTTTCACACTCAACCACGCATGTATTGCTCATAGTCCGACACACGTTACACCTCTCTCAGCTAAAACCTCTAGACACATCGGGAAGGGCGTAAGCTATTGTGCTGTTCCCGCCCATAACATTCATTTTATCTTATCTTATGCTTAGACACATCCGAAACAAAGCTCTGGATATGCTGATGGTAATTTGGACTTAAATTACGGTAAGTCAGTTTTAAATTTTCTTTTCTTCTGTAATACGTACTTTCTTTAATGGCATGCTTTATATTAGTAACACCTCAGTAGAGAATTGACGCTCTAATACTCGTCCTATCTGTACTTTGTACAAGTGAGTTTCCTGATGGGTTCGCTTTGTTCTGTCATATTGAACTCGGAACAGACAGCATTAATGTCATAATCTAATAACTGAACAATGTTGGCAAGTCCTGTTCTTATTTCCCAGAAACTCCTAGTAAACCCCCCCCCCTCCTTCAAAAGAAGGCATCAGTGTATATCTCTTTGACACAGTTCCCCCATCCGGAAGAGGGCAACGCTTTTATCATCAGACGGTCGCATCCTCTGTAGAAATAGTTCTCTATCTCTCTCTCTCCTACTGATTCTCACTACTCACTACCTAGCTCTTTGAGTCACTTCCTTCTCTCTCTCTCTCTCTCTCTCTCTCTCTCTCTCCCTCTGTCTCCTATCCTCAAGGACACGACAAAATTAATAATGCTTTTGAAATTAAATTAGATCCTGGTTGCTAGAAAGAGGATGGGGAGGTTGAAAATCACATGAACCAAAGCAACGAGAGATTTTAAAAGTGGAATCTTACAGGCGACGAAAGATGTCAGAGTGAGTCATCTAGAAAATTGGGGAAAACGTAATTAGTAAAACGCTCAACAATGGTAAAAGGAGGGCATATTTCAACCATGCAAAGTCATGAGGGAAAGGGGTTACGTGCGGAGTGAAGTGAGAGGGGGAGAAGAATGTAATTAGTTATCATTTGTTTCTCTGAATGGAATTCAAAACGAAACAAAAAAAAACTTTGATGACACCAGCATTCAACAACTGGTATAGGAGTGCATTGGCGTCATGAACAACGTCATTTGGACTCAACCTATTTTTGTGTTGTGTTTGAACGGGCGTGTTATGGTTACTTCGTTTAGCTTTGATGGTAGGTGTCAACCTCATTACCAATTCTCTTTTGCGTTAGATACCCTATGAAAGAACATCAATTCGAATCAACCTGAAGGAATATGGAAGGGTTAGTTATGTAGGTTCAAGCTAACAACGTACATTCCCACTTAAGATAATTACACTGGTATCCCCATACTTAGTTTATAGCAAGCTAATTGGTTTATAATCTACCTTCCTGAACTTAATTTAATTATTGCAATGCAATTGAGTTGATTTGAATTTATTTATAACCTTCAGGTATCAATGGCTTAAGCCGAGATATGGTAGAGAAAGGAGGCGGGAAGGTGTCGGTCAGGGTCTAAGTTGAAAGTATCATCTTGGAATTTGTTTGGTATGACTAAGGGAAAGCCTCAATCAAGATGGTCGACTGATTAAATACAGAAAACTAAGATAGTTTCAGTGCTTCTGCTGTCACTACTTTAGTGGTTAATCCAGGTTTTTTAAAACTATTTCGGTGGTAAAACTCCGATTAAATTATTATCGTTCTAAATTAGTTTGGAAAATTGTAAGATTGAAGAGAATTATTATAGTAGGGAGGTGTAGGGCTAAAACTGGGGAGGGGTTGTAGAGAAGCTGTTGCAAGGGGCGTGAGCAAATCACTCCAACTGCTACGGATGATGATTAATGTTTTGGTCGGAGGCAGTTTATGACCAGGATGGAATGTAATGGTGCTTCCACATTGCCGTCCATCAGATGGAGAAGACGTCCTAAGGATGACACATGCAGTTTAAAGCTTGTTGTTAACAACTACGTTATCAAAAGTCGAACCCATGACCTTTTGCTTACAAGGCGATGAGCGAAACCACTCATCAACTGAGTATATGCCGTTGTTATTACTACTACCCAATGGATAAGCTTTGAGAGGGTAGAGCAGGTGGTAACCTTATTGACATGGAAGATTTTCGGTTCTACCCTCAGTTACACCCGGCGATTATCAATATTGTACCTAAAATGAAGATGTTTTGTTGTACCTGATTTTTTAAAATAGATCTTACCTGGAGAAGATTCAAGAGAACGAGTGATTACTTGATATATCCGAAGTTCTCATCCAAAGTTTCCTTCTGCAGTCGCTTTTGATCTGAATTTAAGAATCGCGGAATCCAACATGCTAATTCCTTATGAATGCCATAAGGTCAGCTCGTCCATGAGAAACGGGCGTTGATACGTTTGCTGATCATTACCATCTCGCAGAGTTTTTCGACGTTTCTAGATATGGTGTGACTCTGCAATGACTTCTACGACGAGGATCATTTTCCACTTTCCTGGCACACACTTCTTAACCATCTCTTCTCTCACCCTAATGGGCCCTTAATGACCCTTTGGATTTTGAGGGTGATCGTTTTCTCTTTATGTAGATACTGAATTCCATTTTTTCTTTCATCTACCTTAAACGTTTGCCAAAACAGTAACTAACAACTTCTGTGCGTGAAAAAGAAAGAAGCTAAATAAAAAGGTGCTTTACAGTAGAATATTGAATATTAATAAAGATACTTGGCGGAATATTAGTGGCAGTGCTTGGTGTCTATTGGTGTGCATATTTAGTTGCACTTTACTCATTGTCTTTATGAATATAATCTTGTTTCTACTATGTTTCGAGAGAGCTCGTCTTCTCATATCTTCAGGTACAGTTTTAGTAAATTCTGCGGCAGGATTCGAACTTAGAGCCTTGCGATTTGTAATCCTTCACTCTAACCACTGCGCTGTGTTTTTATTGTGTTCCTCTATTCTTATTGGGAGAGGTCGTCTTTTGTTTCCTTTGTATGTTCTTCAACATTCCCACGGAATATTTTATATGGAGTCGTAGTGTTGTACCATTCATTTCTCGGTCTTGTTGTAATAAGAATGTTTCTGAGTGCTTTGTTTCCGTTCAGAGACGTGGTTAACACTAAGAATTTCGCACTTATTCTAATAATCTTTTCTGACAGCCCAGGTACATATAGTATGGTTTGCAACGTACCATCATTTCTTTGGTTTCAGTTTGTTTGATGGTACCTCTTATATGTTGTGTTTATCCGTTTAACCATGAAAATTTGTATACATAAATGTAGAGGTGTTGCAAGAATTGAACAATCAGTTTGCTAATAAAGTTTTATCATTTCTACGCGTTGAGCAACTGTGTGCCTTACCCAAAGTCACTTGACAAGCACTACTGTTAACAAATGTAACGTGACTTTGATGACTGAATAACAAATATGGCGACAGTGGCAGTTGAATGTTGAATCACACTCATTGCAATAGCTTAAATAATCAAATAAGGAAATACAAACATATCTTTGGTTCAGAAGAGAGGGAACTTTTATTATTGTTAACTAACGAACTCTACGGCTTGCAAAACTTGCAAATTCATCGCCTCAGTAGCAAACATGCTCAATTCAATTCTACACTATAAAAAATTATGTTGAACTTATTTTTACACTGTTTTTGTTATTCTTTTTAATATTTTCTTAGTTTTTGCTACAGAAGTATAACCATATTCTGTATCTTAAAAATACACTTCTACGCTTTTTGGACATATCTTGTCTGAACTATTTCGTGCACAAAAAGTGTACAATATGTATACAAGAGGTCAGAAGTTCATCATCTTGTGACAGTCATATACAATTATATTTTCCCCCCAATTCTTACAATGTGTTCTGTATAAAGTGTTTACATGATCATCAATATTACAAGCTAGCATCAAATCGAGTGAAAAACAGAGATAGATTTGTAAAATAAGGAAAAGAAATAGAAATGCTATTTTCAACCATCAAAAAGACACAAAGAAATAGGGGAAAATAATGTGTAAAAAAAAACAGGAAAACTAAAAAAGGGATAGAAAGGCTGATTTAGCAAAGTAAGCCAAGGTTTTCCGGAGAAACAGACCGAAGAATCAAGGATACGTGGGTGATAGTAACTCCCGGTTGCCTGTAGACTTCCCGTTTTTTTTTTGTTTTTGTTTTTTTGCGAGCCTTGATTTATGAGGTTGGGAAGTTTTTGGCACAATTTCGGTTCAATTCGCAGTCTTTCTTTCTTTCTTCCTTCCTTCTCTTTCTCTCGCTCGCTCACTCATCGTTGTTCACCTCTTCCTACTCTGTTTGATATCTGAGCACAAAGTGGAGCAAGGCGCCGATTTCAATCGCAGTGGAAAACAAAAACAAAAAATGTGTTCCTTTTCTTGCAATGTTGCCAATTGCTGTAAGCTATTCGCGTTTTCAGCACAAATTTCAATTATTATTATTATTTTGTAAAATTATATTACTATACCTAGTATAAAAATTCTGTAGTTGATAATTTTTTACTAGTTTTCTCTATTTTAGTGAAATGACTAGAAAGCTTTTGTATTAGTATTTGAGATCTATCGTTATCCTAAATTCTGAAGAATGAGTTAGTTGCAGTCACTCTTAGATGGAGGCGCAAAATTACTGGATAAATTACATGTCCAATTTTACAGAATTGATTTCTCTCGTTTATTACGTGTAGTTTGTAATCTTCTCTTCCCTTTTAGTCGCCTCCCTATGATATGTGATCAATAGGAACAAAAAAAAATATTTTCAAAAGATAGCAAAATGGGAAAAGTATGTAAGATCTATATTACGTATTTGATTATGAAGTAGAACTCGGAAATGAATGAGGGAGGTGTTGGAAATGTAAAATAATGTACAATTATAGAAGATTATTATTTTGGACAAATGTTCAATTGAGATGAGAGGTCCAAACCAGGAACGAAAGAAATTTACTGCTCTTCTAATTTGATTTTTATGGAGCTTGATCATGACTTTGTATCTCAGTGATTATCGCGTTGAAATGTTTTTTCTACGTTGGAAAAGTTTCATAAATAGTACTTTCTGTTAGGTAAAATAATACTGCGAATCTGAAAATAATGTTCATCGATGCAGTAATGAAAGAATTGACCATTGATTTATCTAGTGTAATTAGGTTTGTTTATGAATTGTTTTGGAAACGTATTGTTGGAACGGATGTTTCATTATTTCCAAATCTTCTATGTGGTAAACATAATAAAAAAGCACTTTTAGAAGTAAATTGGGCAATGTTTCATGTCATTTACGTTTGGAACAATACTAGTTTAAGAAATACTAAAGGACACTCAACTTACGTAATTCGTAGAGCGTATTTCTCATTTCATATAACCCACGACTTATTTTAAATTCATTCTTATTGATAGTGTACAGTTAGTAAACTCTCAGGAGGTACTAATGCCTTCACGCTAATAGCTAAAACACATATTAGTGACTAATGGTTTGTCTACACGTTTGAAATGTGCACCTAACAATGAATAATTTATTATCAAAACAAAACTAGTTCATTTACATTCGGTCTAGACAAATTAGTTAAATAAACAATGGATGTCAGTAGTTGCTCTGTACATTTTCTCTTCCAATCTTTCTAATTTTCTAAACTGATTTCTAGAGAGCAAATTCACTTGAATTGTTAATAAGTAATTTAATTTTACACAGACATTAATTTACCAACAGGAGCAATTGAAGACATAGACCCAAGAAGGGAGTAATAGCAACTTTAACTAAAGTTCTGAAAATAAAATTAAAATAAGTTTTAACATGCTACCAACTAATTTATAATGATGTTATTGCTAAAATAGTTTGAGTATATGAAAAAATTGTTAAACCTGTTTCCAATTTTGTTTGCTAAACCAATTTAAATGAACGCAAGCTTTTCTTGTGCCGAGATGTTTAACTTCAGATTCACTCATAAACTTATAATTAAGTTAGGTTGTATTAATGACTTAACTTCCTTCGGAGGAAACACAAGTAAAAATAATAAATGAAAAATACAATTTTCTTGTCAACTTTTTTTTAAGTCTATGGTAAAATATAAAAAGCTGGTAAATCGCTTGTTTAACAAATCGTATTTCAATGTAACTACTATAACCAGAGCCCATGGTATTGGTATATCGTTATCGATCTGACCAATCAATGGAATAAATCTCAAAATTTTCGAGTGTTGATATAATCTCATCTACCATTGCTGCAAACAATAAACTTCTGTGTAAAACTCATCTCGTACTTTTTAATTAAACCCAAATAGTTCAAATAACGTTCCTGCAACATTACTATTTATTTTGTTCGGTAAATTCATAATAATATATAGGACTACTTCGACTTTTACATTATTTTGAATTTTCAGACGATTAAATTAATTTTCTCTCGATATGCCACTATTCCTTCTACAAAATAGTTTCTAATTTGTGTTAGCCAGTTAATGAATCAAATAAAAAATGTAGTTCTATATTATTTTATAATTAATGAGCTAGCATGGTACCATCTATTGACGATAAGTCTAAGAAAGTATAATATTCAGGGTAAAAATAAGGATTGCATGGAATACAACCATATCGATTCATTGATTGAATTGACATTAACGTATCACGCTTCCAAAAATTGAACCTACAACTTTTGTTGAATTTTTAATTTTATTTATGACATTTAGGCATCTAAGGCTCAGACCGGGATAGGGGAGGGGAAAGGATTCGGGAATGTGTAGGCCAGAACCTTTTTTGAAGGTTCCATCCTGGCATTTACCTAATATGACAGATGAAAAACCCTGGGAAAAACTCAGTCAAGATGATCGGCCGCTGAGATCGAACCCACGACCTTCCGAAGCCGACGCTCTACCCTGCTGTTACCGTCCATACAATTCATTTTATCTTTATCTTATCTTACCGACGCTCTACCACTGAGCTACTAAAATTTTTGTTAAATATGGCTTCGAGCCACTCTGTTTAATAAGCCCTAAGGGAGTTGAACCCGTAACCACAGACACAGATAGTGAAGGTGCTAACCACTCTGCTATCCGGGGGAATAAATATCACTTTGCATATGGGTGCGATTTAGTACTAAGGGAGTTCCCGAAATATAAACCAACCGAATGAAATAAGAATTGAAGCTTTCCTGGCGGCGAATATTATATAGATGTTCTCGGGATATCAGCCAGGTGAAGTCCGACGATAGAGCCGACGTTTCAAGAACAGACATTGTTCTCATCTTCAGGGCAAGTGTACTGAGAAATAGAAATAGAAATAGAAAGGTTGTGATAACATGGCCCCTCCAAGAACGCCAAGTGAGTGAGTCGCCAGCTCTGACTACTGCGACTCTCCTACATGCATTCATGCAACTATAGGTTATGGCACGGGTGTGGATGCTACGGTTTCTATCCATTCGGAGACATTTACCGCGTATCGGTTTAGTGTATATAAGAAGAAAGAAGGTGAAATAAGATGACAGGAAAGCGCGTTAAGAGTTTTAGTAGAGGGAAAAACCAGAAATGACATGCGACATTTTCTGTAAAAAACCCTTATCGGTTCTAACTATAATAGTTTTACCTGGTAAACCACACATGCGTAAAGGGTGGAAAAACCCAGGTAAATGTCTGTAATTATTATTGATTTGCATCCTATCTGTCAACTGTTGTTTTGTGCATGCATGACTTGCACTTAGTGGAGCGTGGTAGCGCACTTGTGCAAGTCCGAAGCTTCTTCCTTGGTGCCTTTCGTCCTTGGTCTAACCTGTGAAAACCTGTGAAAATAAAACTTATTAGTCTGGGAAGTGGGTTTTGGTTTTCCTCCTGGGCACGTCAGTGATTATCATACTTGGTTTAATGTAAGCATCCAACTTTTTTTTTTTTTTTCTCTGAGTTCGTTAGTCAGTATCATACATGCTTACATTGCAACCATTCCATTCATTCAACCTTAAGCATACAAACTTTTTTTTTTTTTTCACCCGGGAGGACAAGTTTATGTTAGTTTATTTTTGTTTATAGTGTTTTATGTGAACATGTGAAGTGGGCGTTTATGTTTAAGATGATTCCCTATATCGTATTTGCCAAGTGAATTAACAAGTTTGTTTTGTGCGTTGTTACTGTTAATGTAGAAGTTTTGTGCGAGCTGTTTTAGATGGTCTGTTATTGGTACTATATTTATTTGTTGCTGCAACGGAATTAGTCTAGTGTACCTTGGACTTTGTGTAATTAGTTTTACTACTCTGTTCTGAAATACTTGTAACTTTTTTAGATATGTCTTTGGAGCATGACCCCAAGCAGGTGCTGCGTAAGTTAGAATCGGTTTTATTAAAGAGTTATATAATATGACTTTTGATTTAATGCTTAGTTGACTGTATGCTAAGAGGCTTTTTAGTTCTGTTAATCTTCCAACTGCTTTACCTATCTGTGTATTTATGTGTGCGGCAAAGTTTAGCTTTGAATCTAGTTTTACTCCAAGGTACTTGGCTGAGTCTTTCCA
>JAGDQP010009502.1:24352-58828 GCA_022664845.1 Lepisma saccharinum
CTCTCTCTCTCTCTCTCTCTCTCTCTCTCTCTCTCTCTCTCTCTCTCCCCTCTCCTCCCTTACCCTCTCAAACTCTTTGACCACTTTCGTAAAACTAAACAAATGTATTTGCAGTGACACCAACCAGGCAATCTAGCCAATTTGAACTCTCAGTCACTAAAAATCAGAATTTTTCTATTGTTGCTATCGGTTTTCAGTCATTTTCTAGGAGTTTATACATCCAATCTAGACATAGAAGTGACACTGTTTCCCACTGGAAATTTAGCAATTTAGCCAAATTAATAATTTGGCATAGCCAATTTTAATAGCTGG
The DNA here is from genome assembly GCA_022664845.1 of Lepisma saccharinum. Lineage (NCBI taxonomy): Eukaryota > Metazoa > Arthropoda > Insecta > Zygentoma > Lepismatidae > Lepisma > Lepisma saccharinum. The sequence continues at coordinate 24,665 of JAGDQP010009502.1, forward strand.
ATGTTGGCAACACGACTATTTTTGTTATTCTACTGTTGTCAGTGAAAGGACGAACATTAAAGAGGTTGGGGGAAGGATATTCGAAAATACATAATTCTAGCAGAGTGAAGACGGAGTAGGGGAATTATAAATGCCTGCATCGTACTTTAGTGATATTCTGCTCTAATTAAGTCAAATGCCTCTTTTTTCTTATTTTCAACAAACAGGATTGCTGACACGAAGGGACCAAAGCGTTGAGGGGCAAATACTCCGAGGTAAGAGTCCAGGGATTCTGCCAGAACGTTCCTAATGGGGGTCTCCCAAATTCTCAAGCATACCGCGCCCTTCAGTAATAAATGTTTTAAGGTAAAAATATCGATAGAAACCCTAAAATTCTACTTACACCACCCCGATTTTGACTTTACATCCCCCAAATTGAAAATCTCGACAAATCACTATACTGGGCAAGAACTATTAATATTATTATTATTTGCATGGTTGAACAACTTCAACAACAAAACTCTGGTATACTGATAGATATTAACACCTACTGGATCTACGAATTACTGCTCCCGAGTCGGGGGTCCAGGACAGTCTTTTGTCTTGTCCCCTGTCACCCACTATAAACAAATTTATATCGAAATAGGGTCCTCCAACCTATTGCGCAAATGGGCAAATTCCCTTTTTCCTCCCACTAGATCCGTGTCTACCCACTCCCCTCAAGTGTAGTGTATGGTGATATCCAGAATAGTGTAAATCAAGGGGCGCGAGTAATTTAAAAAACTGAAACTCAAAACATTGGCAACACTGACAACTGTAATCGTTGGAGGGTGGAGTGTCGCATAGTATTTTTTCTTGGGATCGATAATGTTCATCCGAACTTTTGCGTGAATATGTCCAACTGTGTGGGGTCCATTTGAAGAATTGAATTTAAAAAGGGTTTGCATTGCAACACTGACAACTGGTGTTCTTGGGGAAGGTATCACCTATAGTATTTTTGTATTTTGTTGAATATGGATTATACCCAGTTTGGTGCGGATACGTACAACGTGATGGAAGCAATTTGATAAATTAATTTTTTGAAATAGGCTGACAACTGCTGCGCGCTACTAGACCCCGAATAGCTCTACGAGCTGTTCCAGTACGTAATGCACATGTATGGAAAAGTGTGTGTAAATCAATATACGCGTGCAGACTTGAATCACTGTGCAACAAATTTTCAACTTTTAGTTCTTTCTTGAGAAATTTGTTGCAAGTATCATTGTGACTGATCACTGTAGTGAAATCCGTTTCATTCTATCAGACTTAGATTTTGAGAAATAGGCAAACCAATAATGTGACATACAAGTGGCAGAAATGTACTAATAATGTTACATAAATATAGCAGTGCCTTGTATGGGTATGTGGTTAACGCCAAATCGTGTGTAGATCGAATGACATTGAGGTACGTGTGCCCCTCAACCAATCTCTAACATTATCAGCACATGACTTACAGCACAACTGTGGAGCCCACGTTTTGTCTCTATCAACCTTACAAGAACACCGTCAATAAGATCACAAAGAAACCTACCTTGACAATTCGCTAGAAGAATCAAGGTCGTACAGAAAGGCCATACACAAAAAAATAGCTGCCCATTTCAACTGAAAGGTCCCGAGATAGGAACTGGATATTCTTACACTAATATTGAGTGCGAAGTACTTTTATGATGCACTTTTTTTAAAAAGTAACTTCTGCTTCATTTCCGGCATGGAATAACATATTGGCGAGTTGTAGAATCTCCTCTGACACCACAGAACTCCATCTCTACACTCCAGTGGTGCAAACTCCATGTTGGGAAGTGCCCCAATATGTCTGAAATTGCCCCCTTTTTCTAATCAGTGTCCGTTTTTCTCAAAATTGAATACTGATACAGAAAAACAAATTATAGTTTCGAATTCAGCTGACGAAAACACTTTTAGGAACAGCCACTAGCTCTCAGGAAAGAAAATCTATGTTGCACAGTGAATTGAAGAATATCATTTGTGTGAGTTAAATTTCAAAATAGGTTGGCAACACTACCAACTGGGGTGCTTGGGGAAGGGAATACCAACAGTATTCTTGCATTGTCCCAAATAATATTTATACCAAGTTTTCACAGTTATAGAAGGAATTTGAAAATGCAACATTAACGATCTCTCCCAGTACCCAGTACCATGCTAAATTTGGTGTAAATTAATGGATATGTGTTGTATAGATTTGTATAAGAAACAGACAGAGGAACTTTCATATGCCGGGTGATACCTTCAACTTATACCCTGGTTGACACTTTCCCGCATCCTTTCCCCTATCCCGGCTCGAGTTATGCCTGGAGGCTATAAATAAAATATTCGAATTCGAAGTCCGCGGCCGAAGTTTCTTAGGGTTTTCCTGAGTTTCACCAGGGGTATGCCGCGATTTTACGATAAGTAAGTCTCTGGTCGAATCTTTCCTCATCTTCTACCTAACTCATCCCGGCCTGAGCCAAAGATGCCAAAAGCTCATAAATAAATTCAATTCGAAGTAATTATTACGTAATATGTATTTTGATTGGTCTGCTGGTTTGTACTGTCAAATAGTTCTCATTTATAGCCGAAGATATTTTAACTAATTATTCGCGAAGAGAATAAGTAACTGAATCTCTCTAAAACCCCGATAATTCCATACAATAACAAGCTACAGATAGCCTAAAAGGTAGCCTAAAATGGTGCTTTTACACCGATTTTTATGTTTGGAAAAATTACTCTCATTTAGAAATGTTTTTCCTAAACTGTTACTTTTAACAAATATTTTAAAATAGGAGGTACTGCTTTCTCTCCTACCAAAAAGTAGTAGTTTTGCCCATCCCTACTATGGACAGATCATCTTCCAAGCTGTCTATATATCAAAACAAAGGATTCCGCCAATGAAAGGACTAATTCGCTTCCTGTAGTGTCGTGCACCATGCATCGTCACTACTACTACTTCAATCCCACACCTTTCTTTGTCTGTCGGGATTCAAAATAAAATAAATACCTAATTGCGATTTCAAAATGAAGAGTTCTCTTCTCGTGGAAGTTTAAATATTATCAATTCACATCTTTGCAACTTGTTTTGTTCCAAATAAAATTCCAAAAATGCAGTTCAATAACAACTTCCGGTGATAAAAAGGATCTACATTTGGTGGCCTCCAAGCGAAGTATCTCTTTTACTCGCAAGATTTTTTTATCAGCTCGGCGCGCAGGGCTGGGCAGCCATTTTGGCAACTTCCGGAGCACACTTGAAAACACTTCCTGTAGGAACAGCCCACTCTCGCTTATCCTGAACGATAAATAACAGCGAAAAGCGCTCAACCAGGCAGCTACAGTTTGGTCTTGTGGTCAAGACGTTGGAAAGCTACTCTAAGGGTCCAAGGTTCAAACCCTGGCGTCGACTTTTTACATTTTTTTTTAAAGAAAATTAAAGTTTTTTCGTTTTATATGTAAATACACAAAAATAAATTTAATGAAAGTTGTGATTTACAATTTTAAAAGATGCCACTAAAAACTAGGAAGTATATAAACCCACCAGGGCAGGATGCACACCGAGCGATAGCGAGGTGTGCAAGGGGGGGAGGGTGCGTCCGAAGGGAGCTGGGCGGCGTTAGCCGCGGGGGGGCGCAGCCCCCTGTTAGCGGTGGGCATACGCAAAAGTACTGTTTACTCAAAAGTACTTTTTTTAGGCAAAAGTTCTCTGCCGTACCGGAAGTGTTTCCAAGTGTGCTCCGGAAGCTGCCAAAATGGCTGCCCAGCCCTGCGCGCCGATCTGAAAAAAAATTCTTGCCTTTTACTCCAGCTTCGGTATTCGTATTTTGTATAGTCTAGCGCGGAAATGGCTAATTATGCCCATCCATTTCGCGTTCGTTTTAATAATTGCTGTTTTATTATAATATTTATAATATAATTTTACAGTCTAACAGTCTTACTAATTGATGTTTTAAGGTCAGTTATTTGTTGGTTGCTATGGTTTCTATCCGAAATAGCTGTCAGTCACTCTTAACTCTCTTGTCACTGTCATATTTGATGTTGTTATCACAGTTAATTTTGAATTTTCTTGATGTAAAACTATTATATAAAACTTCAACACTTAATAACACTACTGGTAAATTTTCTTGAAGGAAAGGCCAAAAAACTTGGGAATGTTGTAAACAATACACAAGAGATTTCAGCAGCTTTCTTCTAGTAAGCCGCCATCTTGCCAACCTTCTCCAGCTTCGGTCTTCAAATAAATTTCGTATCGTTGAGTACATAGAATATTAATTTACTAGTGTCGAGCGATGTGTGTTGCAGGTCTTTGCAATCAGTTTTTGTACACATATAACTTCTCTCCCCACTAACTGAAATACAATTACTACCACTGAGAGATTTTTTTCAGCTCGGTCACCACGTTATATCATATTAGATTGATATAATAAATAATAATAATAATGAGTTGCTGATTTAATTTTCTATTTTCAGATCATATTTTGTTAAGTTTTTGAAAGTGTTTTTAGTAATAAAAATCCAATGCTTAATAATACTGTAAGCAGTTTCTCTGTTAAATACACCACACCAATAGAATATCATAAACAAATATCTTCATAAGTATCTACAATGAAATAAGAATAATTTTGCAAAATACTAACAGAAGTAATAAGCAATTAAGCGAATAAAAGTAATTAGTAATACTTCACAGAAAAAATCCACAGAGTATTGTATACTAGCCCTATATGTAATATGACACATTTAGGAAGTCATAACCCATACTTATTCCGATATTATTTTTGGACAATAATACTAAATTACTGAATATTGTTCATTAAAATTATTTTAATTGTATCAATTTTACATTTATCTTGACTAAAAGGTGCTGATTGGCAATATAGTGAAGACTCACGTTGAGAGACCCTGTTTACGTCAGCCACCCATACTGATTTTTAACTTCATACACACCAGAGGAATGCCGTTATGATACTATGAATGAAAGCGAGTTTGGTATCTTTCTCACTTTCTTCCACACGAACCGTATAACTAACTAACTCTATGGCTTATGGAACTCGCAAGTTCATCGCCGCAGTAACAAACGTTCTCCATTGAATTCTATCCTGGGCAATATCAAGCCAGTTTTCATCACAACCACCTGCTTCTCGAAGATCTCTTCTAATATTGTCCTCCCAACGACATCTCGGTCTTCCCAATGGCCTCTTTCCATCCGGTCTTCCAACCAGGATATAATATAATCTTCGTTTTTACACCATCCGAGCTACATGGCCTGCCCACCTTAGTCGTCGCGATTTCATTATTTTTACAAAAGCTGGTGAATCGTACAGTCCGTGGAGTTCTTCATTATGCAGTCTCCTCCACTCTCCAGTCATCTCGTCCCGTTTCGGCCCGTATATCTTTCTCAAAACCTTATTTTCAAATACACATAATTTATGTTCATTTGCTAGGGTCGTACTCCAACTTTTGCAACCGTAAAGTATTACCGGCACAATAACCGTTCTGTATATTTTCAATTTCCTTGATATTAATCGCGATGTTAGAAGTTTTTGGACTGAATAGAAACATGCGTTCCCCGATACTAAGCGACTGGTTATTTCTTCCGTGACCTCATTTTTGCTTGTTACGTATGCTCCCAAGTATTTAAATTTGTTTACTTTCTCTATGACCTCATCCCTAACTCTTATGTTTTTATTTCCTTCATTCCCTGTGTTTCGGCTTGTTATCATGTATTTTGTTTTATCTATGTTTACGTGTAGACCTATCTCATCGCACGCTTCTACTAAGACATCGGTGTTGCTTTGTAGTGCATCTATATCGTCCCCTATTAAATCTACATCATCCGCGTATACAAACAGTTGATTCAAACCATTCAATGATAGTCCCTTTTTGTCCCCTTTAATTTTTTAAGTCGCATATTCTAACGCAAAGTTAAACAGTAGTGGTGACAAGGCATCGCCTTGTTTCAATCCGTTGCGAATCTTGAAACTATCTGACATATTATTATTACCTATCCGTACTCTGCTTATGGGGTTGCGAACCGTATAACAAAGTTTAAGTTCCAGCCTAAGACACAGTAAAATCCAATAAATTTTGCTCTCTTTGAATTCATGTTCAGAAACATTAGTAAGTAGTTAATTATGATTTTATATATTTGTTTCCCACCGATCATCAAAGCGGATTATTTTCCAATTTATTACTTGAAAATTTAAATCCGTTTTCCACACTGAAAGAACATTTTTATCCAGATGTACAAAAAGAACAGAAAGAAATATATGAAAAACGTAAATTTAAAACTTAACAGGTATGGAACATGCTTTGTAAGAAGGATATGATATTCATCCAGTCTCACACGAAGTCTTGTGATGACATTTTTGCACATGAAACATACGTACTTCGTTATGTATTTTTTCTTGTTGCTTTAGCACTTATGCGGCTCAAGCTTTATTCAGAACAGATAACTCCGGGATTTAGCTGCAAAACATCTTGATTACAAGAAGAGAACAGGGTTTTTCTTAGCCACCGCGACCGCGATGAATAGTTTCTATTGAGTGTAAAACGTATTCGTGAAAGAATTGTGCGAAACTAATTAGAGTGCATTCTAGAAATATTGACTCAGCAAAGAACTCTGTTGAAAATTTGTATTACTTTCGTCAAATTTCTTGCGGTTATTTGTTGTTTGCTTGGTTAATAATCTGCACGATTTATTTCCACTCAGATACCGACCAAACTGAATAATGTAAAATTGTTAAGATTGTTTTATACCCTACATTTTAGTAAGGCCTATTGTAACACCAAATAAATTAAAGTTTTATTTTTCTTTAATTTTGTTTTAGGCCTATAGGAAGTTCCAAGGATTCGTCATAGACATAGTAGTTTCTGATGCTTTATAAGGACCTTCAGAATGACTATAAATCATCATAGCTTTTCACATTACGTTCAACTATATTTCTGAATTGAGAGATCTGTGTACTACATGTATTTGTTCAAACCGAAAAGCACTTGGCAATAGCACTAAGACAGAGTGCGTATTCGTGACTGTATTAGAACTTAAGAATCAAACGTAATAAATGATTATATTAGAAACTCATCACAAACTGACTGAAAAATTAAAAATAAAAGTTTGAATTTGAATTTATTTACGTGCTTTAGACAACTTTGGCTCAGAGCATGTTATGATATGGAAAGGATCTCTGAAGGAAGTCGGACAGGACTAACACCATCTTCGTATTAGCCTTGTGTTACTGAGGCAAATAACTGGAAGAACTCAGTCAGGATGACCTGTTTCTGGAGAACTTCCCAGGATTTTCTGATTTCTAAGCAACCAAACTACTAGTGTTCCACTGCGAGGCGAAAATTTCTCATTTATCGCTTCGTGTCCCTCGCGAATACGAGGCGAGAGTGACTCATGCGAGAGCGAGGTTCTCGCGTACTCTCTAGCGAGTATTTCTCGCGTCTCGCACCTTGTTTCAACTTTCAAGAAATTTTGTTTTATTTATATTAAAATGGCACCCGATCGTGAACGGTTTGAGTTTAGGTGAGGAAGGAAATGTACCAGTTCCGTTGCAAGGTGCTTCGACTCCGTTGCAAGTCGTAAGCAGATAGGTTAGAGAGAAGCGACCACCCAGACGAGGAGTAATGTTAGTTGTATAGATGTCTGGATATGTATAGGGTCCTTTTGGGTGTGGTCCTCTAAGTCCCTCTTTCTGCTGTGCCAACTCCGTCTAGCTGCGACTCCAACTCCATCTTCGGTTCTTGATCGAACTGTTGTCGTCGTCTGCTTGATGTTTACAATGACTTGTGTTATTTACTACTTGTTTACGTTATGATACTTGTAGAACACATTAGCTTACTCAGCGTAGTGCACACATTTTACTATTTTTTTATATCTTGAATGAGTGGCACGTGCTCTCAGCCACGCGGATCATTATAATATATCACCAGTAGGTTATACTACTTACTAGTAACCGCAAGCTCCTCCCTTACAATCAATCCTCAGTGTGGTGTGTTACAATCTTTCTCTGTCACCTTCCTGAGCTTCCTACTACAGTCTCACGGTAAAATGTGGTCTTCACACTAGTGATTTCGCCGTTACGTTACAAAAAAAAAAATACGCTAAAACTAAAGGCTATCTGACGTCATATATCCATTTTTCGAGAAAGTATGACGTGATATAAACTTTATCATTTCCATTAATTTAAAAAAAAAAGTTTACCTTCAAAAAACTGTTCAGATTCTTCATATCATGTAAAATTTTTAATTATATTTATTTATGTCTGTTGGAAAACAATAAGTGGATAAGGAAATAATGTTATGCAAAAAGTCTGAGGGTCAGTTCTACAATCGACCGCTAAACTTCTAGTCAGCGCTAAGTTGAGACCAACTCTCATTGGCCAAAATGAGAGTTGGCCTCAACTTAGCGCTGACTTGAAGTTTAGTGGTCGATTGTAGAACTGACCCTAAATACTTCAAATGACTTGGATGCTGAGACGATATTCTCTCTGTGTCACTGATAAAATATGTTACCCTCAAAATTCTTTGATCTACACTTGCGATATTGATGAGAAAAGGAGGAAAGTTTGGAAGTTCTTCCTCCTTCTCTTTCTTTTCATTAAATTAAATCAAATTCCTGGAGATGAAAACGACGTCTTAGCTTTTCCTTCTTTGGCATTAAGAGTTTTCCTCCATACTTTATCCTTTCCCGAAGTTCGTCTTTTCATTCTTTTTTCTTTTCATTACGTTCTTCACTGATTTTCTGTCGTTTGGCACCAGCGCTCCACTATCAAAGGATATTTCTTCCGGTTTTTTTCCTTTCACTTGTTTTCCAAGAGACAAAGAAAGTGAGAAGCCAATTGAAGGAGGAGCCAACGAAGGATGCTGTGAAAGCGAGAAGCAAATGAATTCTCAAACAAACTGCGACAATATTTTTTCTTTCTCTGAAACCGACTGATACATTTAGTCTTCTCTTTACTGATTAGGTTCTATCTTTTATTTTTTGTTTTGAAATCCTATGTTGTCATGGATACTACATTTGATATTCCTTTTATCTTGCCCTTCTTCTGGCTTCAATTATTTTTTTCTTCTTACAGATCTGCATGATGATGATACGTTCCTTTAACTCATTATTCTTCCTTTGTTTGTTTGTTTCTTTAACAAGAGACACAAAAGATAGAACATGGAAATATGTTGAAATTTATCTTAATCTTACCAAGAAACCAACACGAAAAGCAATTCTCAAATACTTATTTTAACATTGACTTCTCTTTTCTTGAAAATATAGACATAAAGAGATTTCTCTTTTACTAAAGAAAGGATAAACAGTTAAGAAAAATCTTGAACTTATAAATATTTTTCAAAATCAACCGTAGTTCACAATATTGTGGCTTACTCATTTGCCCGTTTTAGCACCCAATAGTTTATAAATCTTTAGGCCCGGATATTTAAAAAAAAAGTTATTTATCGTAAACTGAGTATTGAACATAGCGTATCTCTGCGGGTGCAATAGCGAAACGTACTTTCATAGTAGAAGTTTACGACTCAAGTCCCTTCAAAGTGTCATTGGGAGTATTGTGTAGCCTACTTCACAGCGCATTGTTTGTTGACGGTTGTCTAATCCTGTTCTCCAGATAGCCCCTTGTGTTCTGGTAGTTCGCTGATTGTAGATTTCACAAGGTTAATAGAAACCACAGACTTTCCTAACATAAACTCGTTCGGTGCGTTTGAAAGACTTCAGTGTACAAAATACACAAGTTCACATAATATTTCGTACAACTTCAACGGAATGACCTTTCCCATGAACGGTTTTCTTGACAATAAGGTGGAGTTGTGGGATAAGATTTATCAGTTAAATTCTAACCGGTCCTATTGAAGGTGGATTTTCCTCAGTCTATCGATAGTGTCTATCATAGATATTTTATTTTTATTGAAACCTTCACCACTTCAGCGATCGATTAGGAGATCAGGTCTTCGAGAGACATTAATCTATGGTTTTTCAGCACTCGGGAAGAAAACAGCTTCTCGATAAACTGTAATATACAGTGCATCTCCTGCCTAAAGTACTGTTTATACTAACCAAGTTTCAAGTCGTGTCCCATTCCCTACACCCACAAATATAATAATGGCTACTAGACCAAAATGTGTGGCATCTTCCCTCAATTCACTGTATATTATTTTTTTCGAGAGTTTGTATTCAGGTAGGTGCGGTGGAGCAGCATGAACTAAAAGCTGAATATTGTTGATATCGGAGAGGAGGTTACAATCATTTTCTTCTTTCTCTTCCTCTTCTGCGTGTTGGTGAGCGCAGCCACAAAGAAACCTATTTTCTTTATACTAATGTGGGCAGTGAAAACAGCACTTTTCCCACGCCACGTACTATCCCCGCAAGGTAACGGTATGTTTTGCACGCAACCAGCTAAAGAAAGTAAATTTTGCTCCAGTTCTTATTCACATATCACTAAGACGTCATTAAATATCCATAGCAAGAACTGTGTCTTCTTGGTTAGTATTTGGTAGGCGGACAAACGTGACATAGGGCTCTATTCTTTAGATATTGCTAGTTGCATGAAAAATGGTTTCTATTTCGTCTGGATATTGCAAGCAGATGACGTACGTAAAAGTCCGTCACAAATATGTTAAAGCGCTTTACATTTAACTAGTTTTAAAAAGGATTACTGCCATTACTGATAAACCTACCTAATTCGATACTACAGGATGAAAAGGCAGTCTTAAGTTACGGATATTATGTATATTAGTTTCTACACAGTCCTTTTCTCGACCCCTTTTTTTTTGTATGTTATTTTCTTATTTGAAACAAAAAGTGTCGCTTAGCTGGAAGTAACAACTCTTTCTCCAACAAAAAATATTCTCTGGAGACGTTACGTACAAAGTGTAATGTAGGTAGTATATATAAAAATGAAAGTTTAAAAAAAAACTATCCAGAAAAGGAAATGGGTAAGCCAGTAAAGAGGTTCAGTATATTATATATATATACTCTCACCGCTTTATTTTTACTTTGCAAAAATGCGGTGGCCCAATAATGGTCTCTTGGCGGACGAAGTAACGAGCCGGGAGAAAGAAATTACGAGAGGAGAATTTAATGGTGTTGTTGCCATTACGCGAGCTCCATATATTGAGTACTCGTTTAGTGGAAGGAAATGTTTTATGACCAAAAAAAATGTGCTGCTTTTCTTTTATACGATCATGGCTATTTTTATAACAGTATCTTCAGAGGTTGATAGACAAACAGTTCCCCTAGGAAAATGTTTTTTGATAGACTGTGATACACTGATGCTGTAAAACGTCTGTCAATCTCTCTCTCTCTACTTCCAAAGTGCTCTATCTACTGGATTGGCAGTTTTTTTAATGATCTTGGTCGTGTGCTGTGTATATGCGTGTGAGTTCTAATGACTTCTCTTTTACAATTCCGTTCTTTTTTCTCATAAATTTATGTAGATAAATTTTATTCGATATCTGGAATTGTCATTTCATGCAGCTGTATACACTTCCATACATAAAAGAATTCCATGAAATAAGTTACAGAAAGTCTCTGTAGATCTATTTTTTCAAAACTGAATGAAAGAGTTTCTTAATTACGCTTGATTATAATAATGCTCATGTTCAAAATGATGTGTAGTCATTTCTTAGAGCCCTTTCATGCACATGAGAGCAGCGCAAACAGCGTTTTGTAAAAAAAAACAATGGAAGCAAATGGGTGCCTTTACGCACCGGCGGCGGCGACTTTTTCTGCTTCCCGGTTCTGAAAAACAAGCGTTCATGTTCTACCAAACACGAGCCGTTTCTTTTATTTAAACACTGATGATATACTGATGTTATATTTTTCAGCCGAACGAGTCGAAGGGTTGCCAGGCCTTTCAGAGTCCAGTTGCTCAGAGGTATCCCTATCGCATGCACAAAACGCACTGGCAACACTATATCTGCCTGCTCTATTTTTCTTTCTTATCCCTCCAGCTACTCCCGCGACATGTGGTAAGTACATAAAAGAAAAAATTTCTTGTACGCGCGAAAGAAACGCCGTGCATAAAAGCGGTCTTATTTTGGAGCAAAAATCACAGTCTACAAAGAGAATTTTTCTTTTATTTTAGTAAGATATGGACCACGAAGTATCGGTGATGAAGTGTCATACTATTGAGTTCTATGGTTTCAGCAAAACTAGGAAAGATAGCTTCATCGAAGTTGCTGTGAATATTTATGCTTACTTCACTACTCTAAAAAAGAAATGAAAGCACATCTGGGAATTGCAAACTATTTTATCTTTAGTGAAGATAATATTCATATTATTCTTTATTTAGTGCAAAGGAGAAATTTATTGAGCTGCCCAAAGAACTGAAGATAATCAGACATCGCTTCCATACAAAAAGAGGTAATCAGTAAACTTGAAGCTTAAAAGAAGTAAAATTTCGTAACAACAAACTCAAATACACAATCAGATGCCAGATCTTCAAGATAACTTTAGAATATGTTTAAGTATTCATACTGCTTTTGTTGTGTTTTTTTTTTTTGTTTAAAGAAAAATTTTGAAATTATTCATCATACTTTGTTTATTTTTAAGTCATAATACAGTAAACCCTCGTTAATCCGAAATAATTTGGGAATTTGAATTTGTTTTATGATTTTTAGGCATTTAAAATTCAGACCGAGATAAAGTAGGGGGAAAGGGTGAGGGAAAGAGTCGGTCAGGGGATAATTTAAAGATACCAGCCTGGCATTTGCCTGGTATGATTGAGGAGAAAACTTGGAAAACCCTCAGTCAGGATAATCAAACGCTAGGATTCAACTCAGGACCTCCCAAATGCGAAGTCAAATTTTTACCACTGAGCCACGGTCGCTCGGTAACTAATTCGGTGAATATCAGTGTAAGGCACAGTTATACCCGAAATAAACTTTATTTTACATTTATAAATATAAATTGAAGTATAATAATTTATTGAATCCATTTACAAAATTCACTTTTGAACAGTTATCGTTAAGTGATTTTTCGCTGACTACTACTCGTATAATTCTCCCGTCATCTTGCTTCTTCCGCGTAAAAGGTCAAGTATTTCCCCCGCTAATGGGAGTTGTCTTGCATAAACGAAATCCATATCAACGAGGATTTACTGTATATTTATTAACTTCAAAAAGTATTTTACCACTACGTCATGAAGAAATATATTGAAAGGAAAAATATGTAGCAGAATCCTTTGGTATTCAACGGAGGAGAGGAAAAAGCATTTTAAATAAACAGTTGGAAATGCAACAGTCACGTACATACAAATGTAACGTCAACTGGCATTGAAATTCCAAATAACATCTCTGTAAAATATGCGCCAGGCACAATAGGACCTAAAACTCTTCACACACACAATAAAAAGAATTCATTTTCATCCACTAGTGAAATAAAAATATAAAAAAAAAAGATAATAAAAACTCAGAATATCTACTGTTGACAGACAGTTCTGTAAAATTGGCTTTGTTTGTTTAAAAATGCGAACTGTTCAGAGCTATCTACCACTGCCGTAAATCACGTGACGTTTGATGTTATTTCAGAATTTTTCTCTAGAAGAAAATTGAAGAGAGACGGTCGCAATCGTATGTTAACACAGATGTCGCTGGCAGTCACGTTTTGGGAAAACCAATTCTGCCTGCCATCTGTTGACTCAAAATGTTGCTAATAAAGAGAATTCCAAATACATAACGAATTCCAGTTGTGTGGGTTTTATTTACCAGGAATAATCTGCTCTATTAAGCAAAATATATAACAATCAAAATTTGTTAATTAATCCAGAACTCGGTTTGACACGTTCTATATTAATTGGGTTACTGTATTATAACAGAAAATACTGAAAAATGGTTGTGTGTTGTTTGGTGGTGACAGAGATGCAATTTGGGAGTTGGTCCTTGTAAGTCGGGGATATGCCGAAATTTCGATTTCTATATAAAATTAGTGTATTTTAGGCGTAATTCTATTTGTGTATACTCAGATGCAAATAAAAGAGCCAGTAGGTACAGCACAGTTTCTAAACCCCGCAAATTGCACCCAATGCGAAAATCGAAACAGTTTAAAATGAACCTCTCCATTATTATTGTATTTCCTACACATGTTAGTACAGGGTGGAAGGACTTTCCAACTTTCAGACATACAAAATTTCTACCTCAGCCATTTTCTATTAATGGAAGTGTACAGTTTATAGCTTTACCAGCCTTGGATCTATCCTGAAAGTCTTATACCCATCATCAAAAAATGTGGCTACATGTCTGATGAACTAAAACGTAACTTTACCGAAATTATATTTCCATACTTTTATCACCATATTGTATACTCCGATTTATGGAATATGGTTGATGGAAAACTCTCAAAGTGTGATAATGTTAGACCAAACCTTCGATAAGGGTCTAAATAAATCTTTCCCTAGCTTTGATTACGAGAAGTTTGTTGTTACCACATTAAACAACTTTAATTTTCGACAATATTCTTTGAATTGGAGTGTACATCAGGGGGAAAAATTAAAAGGTATCAATTATCAATATTTTATCACTTTCACTTTTTTTTTATAATGAGGATTACGGAATGTGCTTGCTCGTCTTAACTAATAATTTATCTGTTTCTGGAAATTAGACATTCATTTTAATGCCTTTAGGCAACTTTGACTCAGGAGATGGGCGATGACGGGATGATTGGTGGTGGGATGAAGAAAGTGGGAGGAAACGGAAGAACCCAGAGAAAAACCACGCACACGGTGTTTGTCCGCCACAAAGCCCACATGGCACGAGCAGGAATCGATCCGACGACCTCAAGCACCAGAGCATTCTACCATTGAGCCACCGCGGCCCAGCTGTTTCTGGAGTCAAGACCATTGGAACCCGAATGGAAATTCGACCATTACAGAAGTCATGCGCAGAAGTAATAATGGACGGAGCCACTTATTTTCTCAGCTTTAGAGGCTGGAGTCAAGTGATCTGAACTATATTTCCGCTCTTATCTTTAGAGAACTCCAGTAGAATAAATAAGATTTTAAAAAACCCGTTGAAGGTCAATTAGACATTGCCTACATAAATAGACACTGCTATTTGTATGTTTTTACCTTTGTTACCATCTGTTTCGTGCAGCTTTAATATTCTGTAACCGAACACATATAACTACAATCAACATTATATTCAGGAAATCTACTTTGGATATCATCGTACGAAGAAAAACAAGCTTCTGCATGTACGACGTAGGACAGTCACAATTTCTAGCTCAATAAAAACAAACCTGCATTTACTAACCCTTTGTTCTCTCCCCTGTGAAAACTTTTCAACATTGGTTGTAATGCTATTAGTATTCCGGTGTTCGTGTCTTCAAATCCTTCCATTAAATTTTTTGTCATCTGAATATAACGAAATTTCCAAAGTCGTTAGAAGGGGAAATTAGGAAAGAAAATAGTGCAATGAAACTCGCAGATGGTTTCTTTCATATTCTAAGAATTTTGCTGAGAATCTGTGCAAATTCTTGTTGTAGTAATAAGCTCGATTGTTATTAGCTGTTAACAATCAACTACTAATGTCATAATAACATTTGTTTGTTACAATTTGCTCTGGATTTACTCTATATTATTGTAAATATTTTTCAGATATAGCTACAAAACAATTAAAGAGTCTTCATTTGAAAGGAAATTTAGATACATATGCAGACCTTCAGAACAGTAAAAAAAAAAAAAGTGTTTTAAATTTGGAAAAGCGAGGAGGAATATCAGTTGCATTTACTGCCTGTACAATTCCAAATAAAGGAAGTAGTTGCTGACATACAATAGTGGGAACACACGTTCTTTTTACAAATTAAAATATCAACCTTGTTTGAAGACAATTTGCACAGACATGCGTTGGCAACTCTGTTTTTTTTTTTTAATTATGTAATATTGAATTAAGTATTGTGTTTGCCAATATTCTCTGGAAAAAACACTTGTTTTACCATAGATTTCATAATAAGCATTGATAGTGGAAGCGCGCGTGTTGTCTCCTTCCACTTCCAGTACAAAGGAACAAGGAAAAACGGAAGACTTCAGGTTGAGAATGTACTCACTAAACAAAAAATGGAATGAAAAAGGATTCATCGTTATTCCTTTAATCAATAATAAACGTCTATTATTTAGTCTATGCTGTAACGCATGTTCCCTCATATCGTCATTTTTGGTATGATATGAAACCGAGCGAGTCTCATCCACCTACCTGTTTGAGGGCACTATCAGTGACGACTGCAGTACTCTTAGAATTAAATTAAAAACACATACAAACATCCTCATACAGAGCGGGACACGAATCCACAACCTTGGCGACGCTGGCCTAACGCCTCAGACCACACGACTACTTCGGTCAGCATACCAACTAAGTTTGCTACATTTCTTTCTTCTTTCCAATCTAATATCCGTTTAGCAACACAACACGAACATGGGTGCTTTTTAGGCTTCAGCAGCAAGAGCTGTGAAGCCTTATACCACAACAGTTCTGTCCGTCCGACTGTCTGTAGATAACTTTCAACTCAGGAACTACTAGGCCTAGGAAAATGGATGAGGTGTCGTTGGAAAGGCCTCACGGCAATGTTTTTCAACGGGACATTGATCATATATATAAGGATGCTCGCTGTTAAAGCTTTTTCTCGCGCTTTCCTTTCGTCTTTTTTCACCTTCTTTTCTTCTTGTACACACAACCGATCCGCGGTAAATATCTCGGAAAGATAGAAACCGAATGATACACTTCGCGACATAACCTGTCGAGTTAAAATCATGAGGAGAGTCATGATATGAAGGTGTTAACTCATACACTGGGGCGTTCCTTGGAGGGGCCCGACTATAATTTTTCTCGTAAGCTTGGCGGTAGATGCACAGTGTCCCCGACTCGGCTCCACCTCACTTGTTTTTTTTTATTCGGAAACCCCTTGCTATCTTCCCGCTCCTCGGCGTGTTTACCCGCTGTTCGAAAGCACAGTTATAGACTTGCATTCATGAAAAAGGATGCATTTAACTTCATATCAGAATAGATGAGGCACGTATTGACAAAATTAATTAGGTTTATGTTTTTGCGTAACGCTTAACAGTGTTCAGATTTTCTTTCTGTTGAATTATTGAACAAAGCACATTGCCATAAAGTTGACAGATGCTCCTTTCAAACTTGAGTATACAGTACTGGTTATAAAGTATCACTGATGAATCCGTTGTTAACCTCGTTGTCCTCTACTCAAGGGATCTCCACTTGCTAAGGACATAAGAGTATCGAGGTCCACGTAAAATTGTAAATCTCATCCTAAAGACGTCAGGTCCAACCGATGGAAGCTGGGAATCGAAGCTACCAACGGTTCACTCGATGGTCCCGGGTTCGAGTCCCGGCAGGGGCATGGGTGTCTTTTTAACTAGAACGTGACGGAAAATCGTGACGGGGCGAAGTCAACAGTTACTAGACTGGCCCATGTAAAATAAAGTTTACCAAAGATTTTTCTACCAACGATTCACCCTGCCCTTGGACCTTTGGATCCTAGACCTGCCTCCGAGCAGAACACCATTCATAGTCTGTACTGAATAATAAACGGCTGAAATCAATATTGACTTCCATTGATGCATTAACACAATAAAAGATCAATATTCCATATTATAGTTCCTACCTTGCTAATTTCTTTTAAACAATACTTTGATGTAAATGTTACATACAAATCCCCTCCCCCTTTACTGTTGTTAAAATAATAGAAAACAAATTGTGGTTGTTGTATACAATAAAGATCGAGTTTTTTTTTTTTAATTTTTACTCTTTACTTCTAGGTGCGTACAGTACTGTGAAAAAATTCTGCAGAAAATCAAACCCCCAGTTTGCGGAATGGACGTAATGATTTTTCGAAAGAACTGGACTTTCTAAAACCAGGAAAATCAGTTCTCTTTATTTAGATACGTGGTACTCACAATTCTTATATCGTAGTATATTGTAGTCTATTGCAATTTCAATAAGATCTCATTCATTTTTGTAACAATTAGAACAAAAGCTGTATTATTTTAGCACTTAAATATTTCCTTACCTTTTTTACATAATACTAATGGAAAATAAATTCGTCAACCAATTTAGTGTTAACATGATCCACATACTTCTCGAATTTCTCTCTATATACCCTATCTCTTCAAGTTCTTTTCTTTTCGTTTGCTGAGGAGGCTATAACGCCTCCTGTTCCTACCCACCATGGTGTGTAGCTCCTACGAGAGTGTTTGTAATCTCTCCGCTTTCATTCCTTCTAAAGAATTAAGATATCCCCCCGGAAAAATCCTGAAAGAAACACTGGAAATGATTGGCTCACTCTGGAGGCAATACCCCTGGACATCCCTCTGAAATAACCACTGCCGAAACAGTTATTTTGATATTGTTTAATTCGTTATCTATGAGTCTATCCATGTTGTTTATCCTCCGAACTAAACTATTCGTGCAATAAATTGTCAATTCTTTCATTTGGAACTTCGGAACTTGTATTTGTATTTCTTATGCTGCTTCCACTACAGCCCAAGCAGGACTGCTAGAGCATACAATGGCGTCGAATTCTGCGTTGTTTGTTTCACTTATAACCCAAGCTCTCTACAGCAAGTTGCCCTCCAGAGCCATCTAGTGGAATTACACAGCGGCTGAAAGTAGCAACTAGCGCTATCTGGCCGTAAAATTTAAAATCTCGTGCCACTGAAGAAAAACCCATCAGTTTCTGCGCACTCACTAATAGGGAACCATAATTAATCTAGCTTAATATGATATCTATGGTTTTACTTTGTTTTTCAAACTTAAGATCTGAAGTCACTGGCAGCCCTGCCCTGTCATCTGAATTTCTTCAACATTACGAAAGAGATTGTTTCCAGACGAGTTATCTGAGACATATCACTTTTCTCTATCGTAAAATTCGACACCACCGTCACTGTGAGGAAAATGCTTGGATGCAATGAAATATTGTACGAAATGAAACTTTGAACACTTAGGGGAGCTCATTCAGAGAGTTAAGCTTATGTGATTACTTAATCGTCTTGGGGTACCCTACAATATTGGCAATGTTTTATTACCGTTGAGTATGACTGGCCATAGTTCTTTGAAGCAAACGTCTCTCTTTCGAGGAAAGTAAGTTTTCGCGATTTTGTACCGGCAGTATGTTTTTTACTCACTGTTGTATTATTTGTTCCACATAATTTTCTTTTTTTTTAATGTACTACATATGGGCAAAGTAAACTCACCGTTGCATTCCAATTGTACCAATACTTTTTATATTAGGGCAATATGTTCATCAGAGATTCCTTATTTCAGTAAAACATATTTTCAGGGTCCCGCAACCTCACTCTTCGGGTCAAATGTTAACAAACCCTTTGGTCATCGTTGGGTCAGTCCATGACACAACAAGGTAGGTGTTTTGTGACAAACTACGCAATATTGCGTTACAGTATCTGTCCAAACACCAACCTTTGTTGGGTTAGGGGATGACCACAATGAGTCACCATTGGGTAAAAAATGAACCTCTATTGGGTCACAGAGTGCTTCAACAGGATGACCCCACAGGGGTCCATGTTGGGTCACGGGATGACCCAGAGCAGTAACTATTGAGTCACACATGAACCTCTATTGGGTCAACGCTGGGTCAGGGGAGTACCAAAAGGAGTCATTCTTGGGTCAAAAAATGAACCATTTTGGGGTCGTTTTGTGACCTAAAGGGGTTACTGTTGGGTCTTAAATGAACCTTCTTTAGGTCAAAACAAATAACCATATTTCGTCAGTATTGGGTCAGCAAGTGACTCCTTTTGGTCACACGTAAATACACATGTCGGGTCAAAAACAAGTCAACAGGTTGGGTCATTTTGAGGTCAGGTGACTGGTATTGGGTCAGAATTCCACCCAACGAAAGGTTTAAAATTAACCACACGTTTGGTTAAATACTGTAACGGTTCATGTGACTTTGAATTTTTTAACACATTATTTGGTCATTTTTAACTACCTAATGGTCATTTGTAACAAACTGTTGGGTCATTTTCACCCCATCCTTTCTCCAAGCGACCCCACAATGTAGTCATTTTTGACCCAACGCTTGTTTACTTTTAACTACACTTTTGTTCAAACGCATAAGAGGGTTAATGAAATTTACACTTGGTTGGGTCATATTTTACACCAATCTGGGTTAAAATATTAACCGGTTATGTGATTTCAAACCAACTGGGTCGTTGGGTTGTTATCCTGACTTTAACTACACGTTGGGTTAAAATAATTTCAACACAATTTAACTAAATGATTTAACCCTATTTGGGTCGGAACAGTTTAAGTCCACTGGTTGGGTTAAAAAATGCACCAACAGGGTCAATTTCAAGCCAATCATTTTTTCTCAGTGTAGCTGGAATCTTGGCCGAAATGTCCACTTTCACCCTCAAACTTTCTCTAAAATAATTCTACTCCTTGTGAACAATAGAAAGTGTGAAGATCAAGGCCATTTACAAAAGTTGCTGGTAATCATATCTTGGAACAGAACTCTATCTCCAAGACCCTACCATACCATAAACAGTCATCACTTGTTCTGCAAAATCATTACTACAAGCCACGAATTCGCGTAAATTACAAAACATGTTAGTTTTAAATATATCAACTCAGTACAGTAGTGCGCGTCGCGTGGGTTGAAGATCAAGTGATGAATATATTGAAATGAGGTATTAACACTGTATTTTTGACGTACAAGGGTCAGCGTAATCATACATTGAAACATTCTGAACTTGACCCAATCGCTGCTCCTATGCTATACAACTTTTTTCTTTAGTTATTTACAGTGTCGAACTCAGGTGGTGGGTTCTGGGGCCACGGATCCTATTACCACCCTTAAAATTTTAGAGTTTTGTAGGAAATCGGCATAGTTTTACTATTTTGTACATCAGCCGAATTCTACCCACCCTTCCCCAAAGACACTGGACACCTCACAAAACTTCTGACTATGTTCTGGGATGATTACTGACACAAATTATAAAGCTTTAAAATCGAACATCTTAATCTTAAATTTCGAATTTTTATTACGATAATTTTGTTTGGGAATTCGTCCAGCTCTCCAGATCCGAAAGTTCTGTCAGGACGTTTTACTAGCTTGGGGGGTTGTCCTGGCAGGAAATATATTATTTATTGTCTTGCAAATACGGTTTCACATTTCAGAAAACTTAAGGTAAAAAAATAAAATGTATAAGGGAAAGTATTGTTATTTTTATTATTTACTGTCCTCAGCTTGAATTAGAAGATTGAGGTTCTGGTTTTGTAAACTTCAAATGTGGTCAGCCTATGATCAATAGCAGGGGCCGTACAAAGCAATTGAAACGGGTTTAGAGGAATCACAGTAACATATACATTTGATTAGTCTAAAGACTCTGCTTTGGAATGCAATTGGCAGAGAATGCCACGAACAGATGGAATCACTAATAATGGTTTACACGTGTTCAGCTCACATTAACGAGATTAATTTAGTCTATGTCTATATTTAAATTTTCTCTTAAATAAAGATCGATCTTTGTTCTCATTCTGCTGCACTTCTTTCATCTGTATTTAAATAAGAATAACCCCAAACACGATGTATTTGTTTGAAATCAACTGCAAGTGCTTAATTGCATTAGCCTCGCTTACGTGAATATTATGTGTATTTGTTATGTAAATCAATTTGTTCGTGGAAAGTTAAATTATCTCAAAATACAGTGAATGTTTTGTGTTATAAGTATAACTACAAATACATAGAATAATAAAACATTTCTTCACACAAGTACCGTATACGTAATATATATATAACAAACAACAATAACGGAAACAGCATTTAAAGAAGCAAAATCTCCTCCAATTTCTTCTCCGGAGGCAGCGTTTCAAGACCTGAAGAAACATTACCAGTCCATGCTGAACGGCGATACTAATACGCTGCAATAGGAAAGCCGTGAAGCGAGCATTGCAGAAAACAAGCCCAATGCGTCGTCCAACTTCCTTGATGAAATTGAAGCTTGACTCGATTGTAATGGCAATGAAGATGAATCTATCTAACAGGGCACTGTATTTTCTCTTTTTTTTTTCGACCTCTCGCTGGGAAGCAGCACCACCGGTTCGCAAAGATGAATGACGAAGATTCGAGAGGGCAAAAGTGAACGTGTTGTTTTGAATTGCTATATTAGTTGGGAGCTTAAAAGCTTTATACAGGTTATTTTATTGAGGTATTCCGTGGGATAACCAAGGGATGATACTTCACATATCCCACCAACAGTTCTGCCAAAACTAACCTCGTCATTGGGTTTCTTGGAACATTCCAGCATAGACTGATATATCACATGACCCACTTACTACTTGAAGCATAGTTAAGATGAACGATGGGCACTCATTGTCGCCATACCATCCAGCATATCACCTCCTGTCCAGTATCCATTAATAGTTATTTGTTTTTAATATATGTAACAGTTTATAAAAGAAAAAGCGTTTTCCGTACTCTGTATTCGATTTACTTGCTCTCTACGTTCCATCTTTCTCGAGTCCCCTTGTCGTTATTTGTTGACCACGGCACTTATAACTAAAACATTTCTAACGGTAAACATGTAATAAATAAAAAGGATTCAGCTCATGTACGTTCAGATATTTTATCAAGGCGCATTTGTTAATTTCCTTATATTAAAAAAATGGAGATAGTTAAATAGTTATATCATTCAGATTAATAACAGCAGCTAAGGTTGGTATATCCCGTTGTTTGTGTGTTGTGACAGAGAATTGAAATTAAAACTTCTCTGTGAGGATGATCCGATTCGACTCTGTGTTGTTATAATCTCACACAACAGCGTTTCTCAACCTCTTTCATCCAGAAAAGTAATTTGCTTGTATATAATAACCGATTTCGTTTCACTTTGTATTGAATAACCTCCTGAAGGCTTCAATACACACACATAAACATCCTAATTACATTATCCAAAAACTATTGAACAAATTATTGGGTTGGTGTGAATAAAACGGGTGATGGGAAACGTACCTCAGCAACACAACACAAGGATTGACTTTGGTCAAGCGTCAAACGTCACAAACTCTGTATACGTCCAGCAAACAGGCTGGGGGTACATACACAGTTACACCCCTGATACACGCTACGATTTGCTTCAGACATGTCGGAAGGATTTTTGCAGGAAGGAAATCGGAAAGAGTAGTGGAGCATTGCTTTAAATGGGGCTTTGTACACGTTCAGACAAAGAGTTCTTCAGGATTTTTGCCGGACAGCTGCCTGAAGACTCCACTGGGCTTTCCGATTGTCTGAAGGCGGATCTTGTTGCAGTGGCAATGCAAAAGCAATGAGCGCGTGCATACATTCAGGTTTGTATCAGACAACATCGGCCCGGTTTCAGTGTCTCCATCCCACTGTTCTATAATTAAATGTCCTCTTTCTTTGCATTACCTACTGTTTTACTGTTGATTTTCTTCCTTAAATACCATAAACTTTCCTATTATTAAAAGAGAATATAAAACTATATCGTGGTGTACTCCATAACATAGAAATATTAACAGTTTATGTGTGATGTATAATGTGACAAGTGTTGATTTCCGTATTTGTCTCCCCAACCCCTCATTCTTACTTCTTGTTTCAACTTTTGCCACAAGACTTCTTTTTTTCGCTTGTGCAAAAGAATTATTGGGTAACCATGATTCATTGAATACTGAGGACTGCACGTACGCTGTAACCCGATCACGTGGAAGACAAAACAAAAATAGTTAGACTTGTAGACAAAATCTTATGTGGACAACAGCATACAAAAAGAATTCTCTCAGTATCGCACAGTCATTTGTTTGCGATAGAGACTTTAACCAAAGAAGTGCAACGATTACTTTAACCCAACGAGTGATCTCTGTCTTCAGGTTTCTGTCCGATATGTCGGAAACATGCGGATAATGTTGTGTTGATGAGGAAAGGGAGATAGATAGACAGATAGAAAGAGAGAGAGAGAGAGAGAGAGAGAGAGAGAGAGAGAGAGAAAAATATAGTTTATACCCTTGGCTTATACAGTGTGTTCCATAACTCATGTTCTTCTTTTCTTTTTAATTTTGGAATAGAATGAATCCATGCTTTTCTCTGTAATTTTGCTAGCACGTGAGGAAGGGATGGGTGGATGAGTATGTAAAATTGAATAAGATTAATTACAGATACATTGGACCCCAGGGCCGGATTTATAGGTCTAGGCGCCCTAGGCCCATGACTTCCAGCGCCCCCGTCCCTCCATCCTCACCACTTCCATCCTTTTGCCCTACTACCCTTTACATGATGACAAATGACTCTTCTCCGTCTTCTAGCCATGAATAATAATAACGAGATAATAATTATTTAACTCTGGTAATTGGTTATTTACAAAATACGTTTAAATAATATTATAATAATAAAATAATTTCATTAAAATACATTGAGCAATTTTAATTAAATTATTGTAGGCTAGTTGTTGAAAATATGTTAATTACACTGATCAAGAATGTAATACAAACTATTTTTTCAATTTTATTATTTAGGCCTACAATATTGATATTACATTTTGTTCACGACTTTTATGCAGTTTTAAGAAGAATCCTAGCTTCAGCCATTTTTGGATTCTACTTTTTCTAACATCACAAATGGCACATTGCAGTTTAGTGACAGATTTACAATTTTAACAATTAAAAATTCTAAAATTTCTTAAATACCTTTATAAAGTTTGAAGGATAAAAAAAATCTAAAAATTAACAATTCCAATCACAATACAAAACACTAAAATTTCCTAAATACATTTATAAAGTTTAAAATATCTAAAAATTACAATTACATTACAAAACACTTATATCATATAAGAACATAGAAAAACACTTTAAAGTAAATTGAAGAATGGTAACTTCATCATATTTTCTCCTCGCTATTTAGCATTTATTGATTCATCCTCTTTTCCACCTATCTTTGTGTAGGAAAAAAGAAACGTAGATTACAGAATTGAACCGTGCTATGTAACGGTCCACCCGCCAATACGTCGCCCCTAAGAACTAGCAAGTTCAAAGTTAAATAAATCTCTAGGAATAGAAGGCAAAAGCGACACTACAAACTCATTAGCTTCGTTGAGCATCTCTGAATTTTAAACACAATTTCCGGGAATATTCATCTCCTGAAGGTATAAAGTCAAGTTAAGTAGGGAATGTTTCTTCTGTCATAAATGACACGTTAAGATATTTTTAAAATTTGTAAGGTCTCTAAATCCATCTTTGGATCAGACCAGGATAAGGTTTGGGAGGATAGCGGCCGGTACCTTAGTTAAGGTACCATTCTGACGTTTATCTGGTGAAACTGAAGGAAACTAAAGGAAAATGCCAGTCAGTGGATGATTGACAGCCGGATTCAAACGGTACCTACCCATTGCGGACCCGAAAAGACACTTTAGTTTTCCTCATATACAAAAATTTCCGTAAATTACGCCTTCATGCATACTTAACACAAAGTATCTCTTGCCCATTAGCAGGGGTATCAATGACAGCGACGCCCTATATGTAACATTAACTAACTAACTAACTCTATGGCTTATGGAACTCGCAAGTTCATCGCCGCAGTAACAAACGTTCGCCATTGGATTCTATCCTGGGCAGTATCAAGCCAGTTTTCATCACGAACACCTACTTCTCGAAGATCTCTTCTAATATTGTCCTCCCAACGACGTCTCGGTCTTCCCAATGGCCTCTTTCCATCGGGCCTTCCAACCAGGATAGAATATAATCTTCGTTTTTCCCCCATCCGAGCTACATGCCCTGCCCACCTTAGTCGTCTCGATTTCATTACTTTTACAACATCTGGTGAATCGAAGCCTATATGTAACATAGACTTAAAAAATAAAAAAGCTTATAGACATACTTTTCTTAAACAATTCCTACTAAAAAGTAAAAAAAAAAATGTTTATGCATGTCTAAAAAGAAAAGCATGGGGCGCTCTCACATATACAGTCACTTTATAAAATCTTCAATTTGTGCGCCCCATGCTTTCTTTTAAAAAGTCGTGCATGAACAAAACTATCTCTTTTTCTTTTTTTTTCACTTTTTAATACGAATTGTTTAAGAAAAGTTTGTTTTTAAAAGTTGTTTTATTTATTTTTTACTCAAGTGTTCTGCAATCAGTCAAACGCCAAATCGTTGCAGGAGTATTTATGAGTAATATTTTAAAAAAATAATAATTACATATTTCCCAAGGCGCCCAGGAATACCAAGGACACTCTGGTACTCAATTTGATAGGAGGAGTGCACCTCAGAGCGCCAGGCATGGGAACACTGAGAGAAAAGCATGGATGCATGGGAACACTGGCCGGGATTTGAACCCGGGCCGCTCAATTCGTAGCCAGATGCGCTACCGTCTGAGCCACTTTTTTTTTTAACTTAGTTCGCCCTAAGCGGGCCATTTCCTTGTACAATTTATTCAGTTATCCCTATTCCAATTTTACCTTTACTGTTTCATACCTAACTACTGACAACACAGTTAAAATCACATCCATGCCCAAGGCGGGATTCGGACCCGCGATCCTGGAGTCGCTAGACTACCGCACTAGCCCGCACGACCACCTGGATCGGCATGAGCCACGGCGACTCCTTATTGGTGTGTACAAAGACAAAAATAGGAATAAATACTGTTCCTAAAATAGGCTCTAATCTTTGTTGTACTATTTCTAATGTAGATTAACATACTTTAATTCACCTGAAGTTAGTTATTTACGACGGGGTCAGGCGGTTGAAAGGTGATGGCGCTCTTTCTTAATGATTCTTCCTAAATATTTTTTTCATCTTGGGTTCTAAATAGCAAATTATATTTTTTCCTTGTAAAGTGCGCCCCTAGGCCCGGGCCTATGCATAAATTCGGCCCTGATTGGACCAATTTCATTCTTTTTCGAAAACTGAGTATCTTTTCTCTTTTAGTTTCCTTCCTTTTTAGTTTTAATTCTGCCTAAACATTGTTTTCCATAGGCAGAAAATCACTTTCACAGTTTTCGCTACGGTAGACAATGAAACGTTGGCCCAATATTTATCTAATTAACCGTATTCAAGTTTTACATACCTATCTCCGTCACGTGAAACCAAAATTACAGCGAAAAACATTGATTCTTCCCAAACTTGAAAAGGGAAATGTAACAGGAATTATGGAACGCACTGCATGGATAGAGAGAGGGGGAGACAGGAGTGATGGAACGCACTTTATGGAGAGAGAGAGAGAGAGAGAGGGATAATTTAGAAAAAATGAGAAAGAGATAGCAACACTGTCTCTCTTTCTATCTTTCTTTCTGTCCCCCTCTTCCCTTCCTCTCCATTCGCCTTCTTCGCGCGAAGGCCTTTTATTGTTTAATGAACAAACATTGCGAGAAACAGATGTTCCAAACCGGATCGGATGGAAACCTGAAGTGCTTCAGGTTTGCTTCCGACAAAAAGTCGGTCAGACAAATCGGATGCTTGTCGGATAATGTGTAAGGAGCCTTAGGAGGCAGTGTGTTGTTGAACAGCGTCGTATAAAAGTGCACCATGGAAAACACTTAATTGCGAGTGATTTTTCTTTATGACTTCAAACTGGAGCATTCTGCACTGCAAGCCGAAAAAAACACCCTTTGGTCACCTTATTCGACCATGCAGGTACCTCCCCTTACGGAATCTATTTAAATTTAGCAATTTGCATGTTTTCAGTTTTTTTCCTTATAGCGTAAAAACTATTGCACCTAACTCAATGATTCAAAAAGTATTTTACCCGCAGAACCCGTAGCAATAAATTGATGCATGATTTGTACCAGTGTATCCACAAATACACGATAAATTAACGAATAAAGTTGAAAAATAGTAAAAAAAAATGTTTTTGGGGGTGCAGACACCCCCGTACCCCCCATGTTATCGCACTTGAAAATTTTTCTTCTAATTGTGCATTGGGGTATCCCTAACAACATATATGCGTATGTTTGATGTATCCCTCACATTTATGATCCAAGGAGAGCATTTGTAAACATTGAAAATCGCCACATACTCCTCTTCTTCCTCCTCATCAGTACCAACATAATCTTCTTCTGACGATGTATCCGCTACCAATTCGTGTTCAATTTCATCCTGAGTTAAGGTTCTACGTATTCCTCGCTCATCTTTACTTTCAGAATAAAAATGACATAAAACCTCATAAAATAAATATACTATTGACAAAAACTGGGTTGAAAAAATCAACAAAATGTACGAAACGCAATGTAGAAAAAAAACGTAATTTACCGCTCTCTCGCACTCAGAATATAGATGTACAAAAACGTAATTTGCCACGCTCTCCCACTGAGAATACAATTACGTATAGTTCGAAAGAGTGACAAAAAAATTAAAAAATCAAGGAAGATACACGAACTTTGGAAACACGAACCATATTACTTCGTATGTTGACCACAAATACTACCACACGACATCACTTGGTCCTATTTCTTTCTTTTCCTATCACCCCATTTCTAGAGTGTTCAGAGGGTAGAAGGGGGAAGGACAAATCTCTGAGTTGTGTAATCAAACATATCAGTAAGTCAAATACTTTTCAAAAGTCATAACATATTCATGTGCTGATTACTGGCGTGACAGAAAAGAAAAACAAATTGATATCAACACATATTTTCCTCTCTTCAACACACCCCACACAAATCACTGCACACAACTCTGTCGACACGTGTTACTCCCACAATCTCTGCCGTTCCCACGTTACTTCAGTGTGTTTAGCACGTGGTTTCTATTGAAACAATCGTCTTGTCCTTCAACATTTAAAAAGAACGCAATTAAAAGGAAAGATAAAAAAACACATGTTGTTTGAAAGATTTCTAAGCGTGTAAGAATGGAAAAAAGTACATAATTCATTTTGCAGATTCATTTCCTTTGAAAAATAAAACATTCAATTCAGAAATTTCGAGAAACCTAAATACAGGGTGTTAAAAAAAAAGTGAAATGCAGTATACTGTTTTATGGTCCTCAAGAGGTGTACTTTCCGAATACAGTATACTGTCTTATGGTGACGTAAGGGTTAACAGCGCATTTGGAACAGGAATAGCGCTGAACGCACCATTCACCGTTGGGTTGTCAAATTTCGTTTCGGCGACAACATTACAAAATGAGGCTTGTGGGAACCGACCAACATCATGTTCGGATGAGCTGGTCCGGAACACCGCGGAAGTGGACCCTCGGAAAAGTGTTCGTGCCATTGTATACGAGTTAGGTATAAACCATACCACTGTCAGTTGGCGATTTCATGCGATTGGTAAAGGTGACAGAGTTTAACTCATGAGTGCCACATGAGTTGACAGCGGCCAACAAGTATCGCCATCTGGTGT
The DNA here is from genome assembly GCA_022664845.1 of Lepisma saccharinum. Taxonomy (NCBI): domain Eukaryota; kingdom Metazoa; phylum Arthropoda; class Insecta; order Zygentoma; family Lepismatidae; genus Lepisma; species Lepisma saccharinum. Next base: position 53,977 of record JAGDQP010009502.1, read on the forward strand.
GCAGTTCTCTCAGTGTAAGGAATAAGCGGGAAGGTTTCCTGCACCTGATTGTCGTTTCAGATGAAAAATGGATCTGCTATAACAATCGAAAACGGTCAGGACAATGGCTGGATCGTGATCAACGTCCAGAACGGTGTCCTAAGCTACCTCTCCACCCACGGAAGGTGTTATTGCTGGTATGTTGAGCCATGATAGGTGTGATCCATCATGTCTTTCTCAGGCGAGATGAAACCATCACTGCAGATCGTTACAGTGACGAGCCACATGAAATAGCACCGCAAACTTGTCCGCAAGCATCCAGCAATGGTCAGCTAACAGACATGATGTCATCGTGTTGCCTGAGTGCCCGCCCACAGTTCGCGCAAATGAAGTGCAGGCTCTCCATGAGTTGCAGTATGAAACCCTCCCTCACCCACTGTATTACCCCGACGTCCAGACTTCTCTCTCCACGGAATCTGATCTTTGACTGAGCGATGGCAACAGTGCATAACTGCAGACGACAACTACTTTTACTAACCAAGGTAAAGTAGTTTCGATTTCTTTTCTTGTTTTTACCTTTGGACATCAGACCATAAATACATTTTAAAAAGCAGCAAGCAAAATATTAAATTTATTAGTTTTAACCGACAAAACCCTAGTTAAATTATTTTTTCATGTATCGCGACCCCCACGTTGAGAAACCCTTCTATAAGACATCATAACATATGTCCCACATATGAAAAACTCTGTATCTTTCAACTACGTATATATCTGCATCATTACTACACATCACTCTTTAGTGTGAACCATCATCATCATCTATAATCCTCATGTTTTAACTCCCTGTATCTTTACTACACATGGCACTACCTCTACGAATGATATATGTATCTCCAATACACATATGACACATACAGATTATGTACTTCACCATTCATTATCCTCATGCTCCAATAACAAAAGAAAATGCGTGAAGATGTAGTCTGATTACTTTCTGAAACTTGTTACGTCACCTTCTTGAAAATATTTTAAGCTTCAATTTTTTATGTAGTTGTGATTTGGGCAGAAAATGTAAGATACGAGAAATTTCTTTTAAAAGGTTTAGTCAGATGCTACAAGAAGTCGGTGGAAAGTTTACCTCCTTCCATCGGTAACAATTTCACAAGACGAGTCGGACTAGCGATTTGCCTACCCACCAGCAAGATTGCTACGAAGTTGAACTCGTTTAACTTTCTTGCCACCCTCCTTTACACGTCTCACCCCCATTTTCTCAGAATTCTAGTGTCCAGGCGGAAAAACTGCAATAAATCTTCCTCCCCCGCGATCTTCCCAGTTCCAGATGTTGGCGCACCAAAGGAAAAGATTCAGCTAGACTCTTCTTTTTCTCCCCAGAGAACTACACAATTTCAATTTGTATTGTTAAAATATTAACTATTTTTGTATCATGTGCCATCATAATGTTTTAATATTGCATTTTATAAGAAGGAAAGTGTATATTAGAAAGTAAGAAGAAATGGCATACAGTTACAGAAATATTGTTCTCAACAGTCCATATAAGCAAAAGATTCTTTTATTTTCATCTCGTGGTTATTTTGAGCGCACTCCTTGCCCAAATGATGATCTCAGTTTCACTTTGCCCGTCTGTCCTGACGCAGGTTGGCGCCTCAACCAAAGCAGGTAGAGAGATAGTTTGAATTCAGCCACCTCCATTTACCAGGCCGTTTCTAAACGATTTTATATAGCCTCACTCTTCTGTCAGTTTTGTTTTTGTTGTTGTTGTTCCAATCTAGTAACTCAATTTTAACCCGCTTCCACTACGCAAATCGACTTGAAACTTTGATGTAGGCGTAAGTAATTGTAATGACAATACAAAATTTCGGAGAAATTCCCCCCCATTCAACCCACACATCTCCAGGAGGTTAAAAAAATCTTTAACTTAAATTTTAAACTACTTCTATTACTGCAACCGACTGAAATTTTGAAAGCGAACATAGTTTTGATGACGATACATAATTTTGGAAAACTCACCCCTCACGCCCTACTAAAGTATGTCTTTACTGATTAATATTATTATTATTAGAAATAGAAACTACGGCTAATTATTAGAAATTAGAAGTAGTTGCTAAGGAAAGCATGTCGAATTATTAATAAAGAAACATGGATTTTTAAATGAATATAGAAAATGTGCATCTGTGAACCGAGAGGTACCAGTACGTACCTGTACGTATATGCAATTGCACACAATCGAAAACTTTGCGTTCCAGAGGTAGCAGAATTCAAACTAAGATTTCGTTTCTAATTTTACTGTACTATTCCAATAATTATTAGCATCAAAGTAAAAATTGTTGCTTCGATTTTTTAAAAAAATTGAATTTTTTAATGGAAATGAGATGGAAGTGATACATCATGACTTGTGGTAATTAATATTGAGACGGTGGAATTTAAATATCTTAAATAGCTATTTTAAGGAATATGGAACTCAATTTCTTTCCATTCTAACATTGAATATGTTAAGAAATTTGAGGAAGAAACAAATGTTTTTACATTATCTTATACATAATTGGCAACATGTGTATGAAAACATTCAGTGTATTTTCTATACAATGGAAAATGCACCCTTGAAGTCTCTCCTGACAAAACCTAGGGCTGTCATAAAATATCTATATTCCGAAATCGGTATCGGTATTTTCGAATACTGAAAATTCGGTATCACCAATACCGAAATACCTAATGTTCACACGAGACAAGACGAGACAGATAAATGGTTATAGAAAACGAGACGAAACAGAGCTCTCGTAACGCAAAGATTACAACTTTCCGAGACGAGACACCCTCTGCACAAGATATTTACGAGACGAGACAGCCTAAATCTCGTCGGCAACACTAGACATACCAAAAATATCGAAATACCGAACAGTGTTATTATACTAAACAATATACACCAGTAGGAATATTAAAATACCGAATTCTTCTGAAATTTTAAAAAATGAGTACCAATAACTTATATAGAAGGAGTAGCATGGCAGAGCTAAAACACCGAACCGCTATAGCTCAGTGGTAGAGTGTTGGTGTAGAATTCGAGAGGTCGTGAGTCCGATCCCAGCGGCGACCATCCTGAGTTTTTCCAGTCACACCAGGCAAATGCCGGGATGACGCCTTTAATATAGGCCCTGGCCGACACCTTTCCGAATCCTTTACCCTCCCCTATTCCAACCTGACCCTTAGATGCCTAAAGGTCATAAATAAAATTCAAAGGCAGAGCTGAAACTAGGTCAGTTTTGGTGATCCTGCCTGACTCGGATATAGGTGATCCGGTCTAAAACTTGACGTGGCCTGAGAACTTAATGAGCTCCAGTTTCGTATTTTTCGTGTTCTGGGGATAACACCTCCGTTCTCGGTCAACCCTCAAACGCGAGGAAATAATCTCTAGCCATTGTCCTCGGGTCACGAGAACTAAATCGGGTCACTGGCTCCCATGTATAGACCCAATCCAGAACTTGACGTCGTGTGCTATAAGAACATCATTCTAGTGTTCATTGCAGAGCCAAAATATGTCAAACAACTCTCTGAACACTTAGGACCGAATAATTTGGAATTGAATTTGAATTTTATTTATGGCCTGTAAACATCAAAGGCTCAGACCAGGATAGGGGAGGTTAATTGATTCGGGAAGGTGTCGTCCAGGTCATATGTTGAAGGTGTCATTCCGGTATTTGCATGGTGAGACAGAAATAAAACTAAAAACTGCAGTCAGGATAGTCGGTCGCTGGGATCGAACCCACGACCTTCCGAATGCAACGCCAACGCTCTGCCAATGAGCTACGGCGGCTTGGTATCATAATAACTAAATCCAAATATTGTGTCTGTGAATCTGCGACCGAAATCGCACGAATCCATTTTACCGGATATCCGAAACATCGAAGATCCGGGTTTCGCATCTTCGGGTCCGGGTTTCAGGTATCCGGATCCGAGTTTCGGATCTTCAGACTCGGATCCAAGTGTTGGATCTTCGAATCCGGATCCGAATTTTGGATCTTCGAATCCGGATACGAGTTTCGGATCTTCGAATCCGGATCCGAGTGTCGGATATCCTGATATCCACCATAAAATTCATTTTACCTTTCCCCGCAGTCACATTTGATTTATTTATTGTTGTTATCTATTTTACATTTTTGGTATTTCGATATCTTTCGGTACCGGTACCATTCAGTACTTCCAGACACGTATCTAAAATTAAATTTCGGAGGGGATTAATGGATTTGGAGAGTTCAACTCCAAAGTCAGTCTGGGTGTGAAAGGTACCCAAAATATAGATAATTACGCCTAAATTATACTATTTTTGCATATTAAAAGGAATTTCGGGGTGGTTGTACATGTACAGACCGACCTCGAAATACATATAGGCCTACGTACTGTACATATCACTCAATATCATTGTTTCTCGGTATTTTGATATTGTTCGGTATTTCGGTATATCGATATCGTTCGGTATTTTGGTGCATCGATATTTCGGTGATTTCGGTATATCGGTATCCTTCGGTATATGGTATTTCAGCATCATTCGGTATATCGATAATTGTCGGTATCCAAAACGTACCGAAAGTCGGTATGAAAATCTTAATACCGAACACCCCTAACCTCGAAACCTGAACGCTGAACCATCTGACAAGCACCGATCATGGGTATAGACTACATATCCACTTTGTTGAATGTTTTTCCGTTTTCGAACGACTGTAGCAGCTTCCCGTAATTCAATAGAAAAAGTAACCAAGTGAAAGAAACGGCGTACTAAGACTACAGTTTAGCAGAACCTGGAAACATCACTGTACCCAGTTAGGGGACAGGGTGTGAAATTTCGAATTTTGTCCGCGCT
>JAGDQP010009503.1:0-44373 GCA_022664845.1 Lepisma saccharinum
TACGGTTCGCTGATGATATAGTCCTGTTTGCTTCAAGTGCAGAAGAACTACAAACCAGAATGGAAGAACTGAGTAACGAGAGTTCGAAAATAGGCCTTAAAATGAACTTAAGTAAAACAAAAGTAATGTACAACCAACATGCTGCAAAGAAGGAAGTGAAGATTAACGGAGAGACAATAGGCATAGTTGATGAGTATGTTTACCTAGGCCAGCTTAAAACATCGAATGCAAAGTTGACTGATGAAATAAATAGAAGATGTAAAATGGCGTGGAGTTCGTTTGGAAGACTACACTTTATTTTCAAAAGCAAACTACCAATGTGTCTGAAGCGTAAAGTTTATAATCAATGTGTCTTACCTGTAATGATGTACGGCTGTGAAACTCGGACACTGAATGCGCAAACGACTCAAAGATTGAGAATCACACAAAGAGCAATGGAGAAGTGCATGCTAGGAATAACCAGGAGGGACAGGAAGAGAAATGAATGGATTCGCGCACAAACAAAGGTGGAGGATGTAATCAAGACTGCGAAGAAGATGAAGTGGAGATGGGCCGGTCACATAGCTAGACGAACAGATGGAAGGTGGACGAAAAATGTACTCCAGTGGATTCCTAGAGAAAAGAAACGATCGAGACGACGTCGAAATGTAAGATGCGTAGATGAAATCAAACGTTTTTCAGGAGCTACATGGATGAGGATATCAGCAGACCGAGATATGTGGAATCAAAAGGGGGAGGCCTTCATCCAGCAGTGAATAGAAAACGGATGAATATGATGATGACAAAGTTTTACAAATAAGTAGAATTTCTTCTAATATAGCGTGTAGTAAGCTTATGACAAGCTTGTTTTAAGTTGATTTTCGCTTGTGTCATTACCATTGATGTAACAAGCTTGATTTAATTTTGAAATTGACTGTAATAAGTTGACTTTATATTGCAATTTTGATTTAATTTAGCCGCTAGTGTCATGGCAAGGCTGTTTCATGCTTCTTGAAACAAGCTTGATATGGCGAGCTTGCAAGAAGTTACAATCATGTTTATTCTGCTATCTGAGTTAAGTCTGTGTATATGATATTCTGTTACACTTTGCTACACAATGCACAAAGCAATATATAAAAAGAAATATAATATGAAATATTTAATGTTAAATTGTAGCCAAGAAATGATTTACTTAAATTAGACTCTTACCTGGAGAATAATTTAAATCAGTGTTCGATTTGTGTAATTTCCAGAGAGGGGGAAGAATTAGTGAGATATGTATTATACGGAATTTTGGGAACGTCCATATCCCAGGTTAGAGGTATATATCTATAAAAAGAACCAGAAAGATTTTTGACGAGAGGGGGATAATCCCATGCATCCCCCACTATAAATCGAACACTGATTGAAATGATCGGCGACACTGAGATCATTGGTCAAACTTAGAACAATTTAGCAAGACATCAATTATTTAAAACTTTGCATTGAAGAAGAAGAAATGTTGTCTTTTCTCGCTTGATTAATACTTTGCAGTGCCAGCCGTGATATTGCGAGATTAGTTCTGCAGTTAGATCTAGAGTACATTTTTTAGAATAGCGCAGGAGCGGGATATAAATTTTGGCTAATTCTAACCAATATGTTCAGAGTTTACACCAAGGACAAGGCGTATAAAACACAGGAAAGCTCCTGTATGCTCAATGATAATTGGAAGGGCACTGCATCACATTCGATACTGATTGGGTACGAAATCGTATTTTTCAAGCCATAACGGTATAGGTTATATGGAAATCCAGTACACTTACGCCTTAAAAGCGACGATATCATACTACCAGTGTCGACTACAGCCTAAAGCTTGGATCAGTAATGCCCAGTCTACTTATTTGTGTAATTTTCTGTATTTTTCTTTGTAGCGTTTATTTCTACAGGAACGCTTATGAATTTTATAAACCCAAGTCGGCCAAAATAATATCCTTAGTAGATATGTGACTATTGAGTATATTTTTATGATATAAAGTTAAAACGAAAGTTAAAGTTCATTTAGGAACGTTCTTTTAAACTCTCAGATACTGGCATCTTCTAAACTAATCGTGGGAGGGAGTGGGGGAACAGATACTTTGTAATTTTTTCCGCTACATAATGTCATTTTCTATAGCTGGTAAAAGTTAAATGTCAAGTTAAAGCTGTCCGAAAATCAAAATACCTTTCTATACACAGTTAATGTGACAGAGGGCTAGTTTTAATGATATTTATGTGAAAATGGACGACAATTGGTGTATGTCCGTTGACTAGTCCTCACCCCTAACCATGATTTAATTATTTGTTTCACGATCACGTTATTTGTGTTCTATCTGATTGAATAAAGAAGCGATTACTTCAACATGTCCCCCCCCCCCATAATATCAGTTCTTCAATAAATTCTTTGTTACGTTAAATGTATTGAGTTTGTATTTATTTTGATGATGAAGCACTGGAATTATTCAAAGCAAGAATTAGATTTTTAATTTATTCACAGAATTATGGACATCTTGTGTTCTCAAGGTTCAAATCAATTTCTTGTTGTGTCTGAGCAGTCATGTCATATCAATAATTTTCCTTAGTTTTGTAGCACATCACATAATGCAGGTGAATTAATTAGGATTAGATCACAGCATCATAGAAGGAACCATTCCTTGGTATTTAAGGATTATTTTTTTATGTATTTATTTTTACATACAGGGTGTTTATGAACTACACCAACAATCTTCGGGAGGTGATTCCTTACATCAAAACCCATACGGAAGTTCTTCTGATAAATTTTCGAAATGTCCACAGTTTCGGAGCTACAGGCTGCCGAAAGCGTAGGAAAATGAACTATAGAGCTTGATATTTCCAACATCATTAACAGTAGAACTGCGAGGGCAAGTACCCTCAGACTTCCAACCTGCTCCATCCAAAAATGCATATATTGAAATTGGGCGATGGCTGCGCAAGAGATTCCCCAAAGAAACTAAGAGACACGAAGAAATTCTCTGAGGTAAAGATAAGCCGAAATGTGCATGGACTGGACGGCTTGCCACCAGGAAACAATAATTCGTTTGCGCGAAGTCGGTATCTCAAGTAGATTCCATATAGAAAACGATTTAAAAAAAAGCGTGGATGCATAACAAGCAGGAGTAAGAATGACATAATTTTATCATACTTTTTATTTCTGCTATTGGATGTTGGGGACGACGTATTTCATCTTTACTCATACGGGAAGTCATGCAATTTCGACCTACCTCTAATTCAGAAATGTACCGGAATCCCTTAATTCCTTTGGGGAATCCCTTGCGCGCCCATTGCTGAATTTTGAAATATGCATTTTTAAAAAAGAGCAGGTTTAAAGTCTTTGAGCGTACCATGTCGCATAAACTCTACCGTTCGTGGTGTTTGAAATATGAAGCTTTAAAATTATTTTTCCCACGCTTTCAGCAGCCTGTACCTCCGAAACTATGGACATTTCGAAAATTTGTCACAGGAACTTTTATGTTCTTTCGATGTGAAGAATCACCTCCTGAAGTTTGTCGGTGTAGTTTATAAACACGCTGTATATTACGGCAGATTAGCTACGAATTTGAATTCTAAATCGCTTCAAAGCTACAACTTCATTTCCATGGTTGGAAATATGTTAATATAGACTTATATTTGGTACAAGAAGCAGACGTTCGGGCGTATTTTCTATATATCCTTTCCATGAAGAAAATTCTTTTTACTCACTAAGAAAAACAAATTAATTTCATTTGAAAGAAATATTTTCACTTTTTTTTTCGCAATTTCATACATATATATTGTTTTTCATTTCAAGGAAAGCTACAAACTACAATAAAAGCATGAACACCATACAAGACTATAAACTCTCATTGATGTTATTACTATTTGTAGCTCTGAAAAATTTCATCTTCAGTTATAACTCGAGTCTCATCTGATCCTTTATCTTCAGTGCTGATTTGATGACTACAAATTTTGCCTCTCCACTCAGAAGACGATGGCTCCGTATCTCTCTCATCATTGATTTGGTAAGTACGAATTCCGCATTTCAACTTAGAAGACGATGGCTCCGTATCTCTCTCATCGTGGATTTGGTAACTATGAATTCCGTATTTCAACTTAGAAGACGACGGCTCCGTATCTCTCTTATCGTTGATTTGGTAAGTATGAATTCCGTATTTCAACTTAGAAGACGATGGCTCAGTATCTCTCTCATCGTTGGTTTGGTAACTATGAATTCCGTATTTCAACCCAGAAGACGATGGCTCCGTATCTCTCTCATCGTTGATTTGGTAACTATGAATTCCGCATTTCAACTTAGAAGACGATGGCTCAGTATCTCTCTCATCGTGGATTTGGTAACTATGAATTCCGTATTTCAACCCAGAAGACGATGGCTCAGTATCTCTCTCATCGTGGATTTGGTAACTATGAATTCCGCATTTCAACTTAGAAGACGATGGCTCCGTATCTCTCTCATAGTTGATTTGGTAACTATGAATTCCGCATTTCAACCCAGAAGACGATGGCTCCGCATCTCTCTCATCGTTGATTTGGTAAGTATGAATTCCGCATTTCAACCCAGAAGACGATGGCTCCGTATCTCTCTCATCGTTGATCTGGTAACTACGAATTCCGCATTTCAACCCAGAAGACGATGGCTCCGTATCTCTCTCATCGTTGATTTGGTAACTATGAATTCCGCATTTCAACCCAGAAGGCGATGGCTCCGTATCCCTCTCATCGTTGTTTTGGTAACTATGAATTCCGCATTTCCATTCAGCAGGCGATGGCTCCGCATCTCTCTCATCGCGATTATCTGAGATATGGTTGGTCAGATCGAGAATTCGCTGCATCACCTCACAAAGCGTATGCCAGCTAACCGTGTCCCAACATACGAGAAGGGCACCTGAAATAATTAGTTCAAATTTAAAGAAATGTCCTTTATTTACTTGTACACTTATAGTAATGTTAATAAATACATTTCTTTTGCGGGGGATTACATGAATCCTTACAGGATGATTAAAAAGATTCATCGAGTATCGTGAGTTTATTTTTTTTTTAAATACTAATACACTTACAGTAAAACAACATACCTCAAAATAATCAGAATCTGTCCAAGTTTTAAAGCGTAATTTCTCATACATGTAACTTTCACGGTTAGCGACAGATGGCAGCATCATCACAAATGCTCTATGTGGGTTTCTTTGGCCACACGACACACATATAAGCGGTTGTCCAAATTCGGTCCAAACGTGTTCTAGCATAGCGGGAGTGATGGTTGTGAATGCATGTGTGATGCGTTCCTTGAGTTCAGAAACATTGGATGGGAGTGGTGGCACAATACCAAGTTCATGACTGGCGCGATGTGTCGACTTCTGTGGGCTGCGAGTAAAAGTAGCCTGCACTCGCTCCACTGTTCCGTCTGAGACGGTAAGGCGTCCTTTGCTTGTACGTTTGCAGATACAACCTGTGCCCTTGAACAGCTTGTACCATCGCAATATGCTTTGATGTCCTCGTGCTTTTGTTTTGAATTGTCTTCGGAATGCACGCTGAACTGTAACGACTGACTGACACTTTTCATATTCCAAGACACAAAACGTTTTTACTGCCCATACGCCATTTTCACAACTGCTACCATCTGTCGCTGGTCGTGAAAGTTACATGTATGAGAAATTACACGTTAAAACTTAGGATAGTTTCTGATTCTTAAGCGGTATGTTGCTTTACTGTAAGTGTATTAATCTTTTTTTTTTTTTTTTTTTTAATAAATTCACGAAAGCAGATGAATCATTTGTAATCACTCTGTACTATCAAGGATTCGCGATTTCCAACAAGGTTTCATTTGTGAGCAGAGATAAAAGCGGGTATTCACCTAGTAGTTCATCTCTAAAGAAAATTCGAATTATCCAAGCTCAGATTGGGGACGATTTTGCAGTAAAAATTCCGCAATTAGGATTAGGAATCGTAAATAGAAATTCTACAAGTTCAGGATCGCTTCTTCTATAAATGTTCCAAGACTCAATCCTAAATTGACTTCCTGCGCCGCTTTCATTGGAATCAATATCAGAATCGATACCTGAATTATTACCATCAGTTTTTGTATATCAAACATCGTGTTTTTCATCCACAGACAAGTCGCTTTCATTAGAAGAATCTATAACGTCTAACATCTCGCTATCTTTCAGAAAACAGTGTTTTGGTCCCGTCATCGTACACTACGCGTAAACTCGCTGAAGACGACCTGAATGTACACCACCTATTGAGAAAAAAAAAAAGCAGAAAAGCGTACTGTTATAGCCGGACATCTAGCTACAACATTCAGAACTGCTTACTAAAGACACATAGATCTTGTAACACATCATTAACACTTGCGTGTGAAGGAAAAAAAAAGTTATGTCCAAGTGTTCCGTCATTTGACTGTAAGCAGAAAACTGAATGTCGGACTAAGGAAGGGAAGACTGTAACCTTTACGGAAAGACATACATCTGCATAGTAAAACTAATGACGTATCAAGTCTGTGCATGTGGCGACACCAAGTGTTCACCGGCGTGTAATTTTACTCGATTAGATTTCATTCTTGCTTTAATTTTCCAAAGAAAGCACGTTTTCCCTCAATGACTATTGATTCCGTCTCCACTTATCCTCCCACAGTTTCCCATCGAAACGTGAACAACAGTTACGATAACGAAATAAAACGTACGAAAATCTCTGTTTTGTTTCTAATGGCATGTTCACGAATGTCCGTGGTTTTTTCATTACTTCAATAATAGTTTTTAAAAAGCATTGTGCCTCACTAGCTGTGATGCCCCCTTTTGACATCCCTTAGGACCGCCTTTTAAATCGCTCAAACGGGCTCAAAAAGTTCATAAAGATGATTTATATACCGCTCTTTATTAGTATCAATGGGATAATCTACGGAATGCCTATGGTACTTTAGCACAATTTCGTATTCTGAAAAGACAAAATAATAATAATAAGAAGAAGAAACTCGATTAAACTTAAAAAGTTTAAAGAAATAAGCGTAGCCAGAGCAAGTAAATACATATCACGAACCAATCACAAAGTTCAAGCTATAAGAATCTGTCCGAAACATGCTGCTGCTATACTGACATTGCCTTCTTGAAGAAAGAAAGAAAGAAAGAAAGAAACAAACAAACAAAGATAGAAAAAAGAAAGAAAGCAAGAAAGAAATAAACGAACAAAGAAAGAAAGAAAAAAGACATAAACAAACAAAGAAAGAAACAAACAAACAAAGAAAGATAGAAAAAAGAAAGTAAGCAAGAAAGAAATAAACGAACAAAGAAAGAAACAAACAAAGAAACAAACAAACAAAAAGATAGAAAAGAAGAAAGAAGCAAGAAAGAAAGAAAAAAGGCAGAAACAAAGAAAGAAAGAAAGAAACAAGACAGAAAAAAAGAAAGAAACGAACAAAGAAAGAAAGAAAAAAGACATAAACAAACAAAGAAATAAATAAAGAAAGATAGAAAAAAGAAAGCAAGCAAGAAAGAAATAAACGAACAAAGAAGGAAAGAAGAAAGACAGAAACAAACAAAGAAAGAAAGAGAGAAAGAAAAAGAAACAAAGAAGAAAGAAAGAAACAAACAAACAAACAAAGAAGAAAGAAAGAAAGAAAAAGAAAGAAAGAAAGAAAGATAGAAAGAAAGAAAGAAAAGAAAAGAAAAGAAAAGACAGATGCAATACTTACGTGCAAAAGCAAATGCTATAGCATGATGTAATAATAAATATTTGTTTGTTTCCATCCTCACAAAAATGATTGTCCATGAAGTCAAGTTGATGGCAAGAAGGTGAATGATTTGAAAAAATGTGATTACAAGCCACTGAGTTTTCAGCATAAAATGTTCCTATGAGATAAAGAGAAGTCGATTAAAACAGAAAATTTATTAAAATATCACGATAATATAATTATTTTTTTCACGTACATATTTGTACTATACAAAATACGTAATATACAAAGTGCTTGAAATTGAGACTAACAAGTCAATACTTAACAAATGTACATAAATAAAACAATGCCTATATTAGTTAAATATAACCTTTGTGTGAAAAGTTTTAGGACTAAGTTCGTAATTCTTTATCTGTAATATTCAAACACAATAAATGTGTATTCACTGATACGTGCTCTGAATAAACATGGCCTTGGAAGTGTTTCCATGCAAATTCACTAGGTGGCAGGACTGTGCTTAGTAACCCTCTGCCCGGCTCGTTCTGAAGGACAAACGATAAACAATAACTTTTACATTGATGTGCTGAAACGATGGCGTAAACCAATTCGGCGGCGCCGTCCTGATTTGTGGCCATCTGAGCAGAGGTACTTATTATATGACAATGCAAGCTGTATCAGTCAAGGAATATCTGGCCAAACATCGCATCACTGTTCTACCACATCCCACCGACCTGTCACTTTGTTATTTTTCTTTTCTCTGTGTGAAAGTCCTGCTGAAAGATAAGCGTCATGAAGATATTACAGGCTGTGGCAGGTGTACTGAGAAGCATCCCAGGTGAAGCTTTCTCTGCTTGCCTCCATGGGCTAAAGAGACGGGGACAGTTGTCCATAGATAGCCTTTACTTTGACAATGCCTAGGACCATTGGTTGGTAAGTTGAATAAAGTATTTTTTAAGAGTATAGTCCTGGATATTTTCAGATCTTAGGAGCCATTTTTATCTCATAAAACTCAAGTCGACACCTTCTTCCCCGTATAGGGACAGGAAACAACTTTAAAATATTAATGAAAGCCTCCTATAAAAGGTTTAATATCTGAATTCTACATTAAAATATAAATAACTTTACCTGAAACATTTTCCAATAAAATGAAGTTATGAAATGCATAATTATGAACAAACACAGAGAGGATGGTCTTTGTCTTATTAAACAATAATTTATAATGGCCATAACTATCGATAATAATATTTTGTAGAAATTTATATCGTATTTTGTAGAATATTTAACATAAAAAATGTTCATTTGTTTCTGTATAAAATTCGAAAATATAACTATTTCAAATTTAAAGGTTCTCATTTCTTTAAGGATAATCTAAAGTAACGATCTCCAACAAAAGATGGCAGCACTACCTCCGTGCATGTCTAATGTATTTTCACTGTTACATGAAATTTCAATGCTGCTCCTACAAATTCAATCCGAGAGAGTTCAAACTTTCAGGGAAGAAAGTTCATAACCAATTCAAGAGCATGATCGATGCCGATTTTCAATTTTTTTTGTTCATTGTTGAAAGAGCTTCATTGTTATAGGTTTCGATATTCACAACAACAATGAAGCGGTATCAACAATGAAGGAAAACGAAAATAAAAATCGACATCGATCATGCCCTTGAATTGGTTATGAACTTTCTTCCCTGAAAGTTTGAACTCTCTAGGCTTGAATTTGTAGGAGCAGCAAGGAAATTTCGTACACCGATAAGGATACATTAGACATATACGGACATAGTGCTGCCATCTTTGGTTGGAGATCGTTGCTTTAGATTATCCTTAAGACGAAACCTGACTTTTATGAGATTAACCTTAATAGATGTTCAACTCACATATTAGCAAGATTCTTAATCAGATACATAATTTCTTAGATATTATCTTGTAATAACAGGTTTCGGTAAATGAAACCTGAACAATAAACAGTGGGCCGCGATGGCTAAATGGTATAGCGCTCACCTCTGATGTTAGGGGTCGTCGGTTCGATTCCCGCTCATGCGATGTGGGGCCTGTGGTGCACGAACACTGTGTGCGTGGGTTTTCTCAGGGTACTCCCACTTTCTTCATTCCACCAATTCATCCCATCATCAGCCATCCGGCCTGAGCCAAAGTTGCCTAAAGGCTTTAAAAATTAAACAATATAAATAAATAATAAAAAGTAATTTCAAATGGTCATAACGTATGATAATTACATTTTACAGAGTGCAGAAAATACAGTATTGTGTAAAATCGGAAACGCAACTTGTTATATCCTACTGTATTTAAAATTTCAAGCTTGTTGCACGTTCCCTCGTGGAATAAAGAACTTAATTTCTACAAGCTTATAAAAGACTCTAACATATATAGCAAACTTTTGAACGGTGGGTGGGCTCGAAGACTACAATTAAAAAAAAAACTCAACCTGTCCAAACATAATCATATTAACTTTCATATCATATGTAATTGTAAAACTGAAACTAACTTGATCTAACACAGTGATTTTCTAATGTTGCTAATAGCAACCAGTTATAACTAGTAATGAACCCTTCAGAAAGATATAGCGTAACCTTAACTAACTAACTAACTCTATGGCTTATGGAACTCGCAAGTTCATCGCCTCAGTAACAAACGTTCCCCATTGAATTATATCCTGGGCAATATCAAGCCAGTTTTCATCACAAACACCTACTTCTCGAAGATCTCTTCTAATATTGTCCTCCCAATGGTCTCCTTCCATCCGGCCTTCCAACCAGGATAGAATATAATCTTCGTTTTTCCTCCATCCGAACTACATGGCCTGCCCATCTTAGTCGTCGCGATTTCATTATTTTTACAACATCTGGTGAATCGTACCGTCCGTGGAGTTCTTCATTATGCAGTCTCCTCCACTCTCCAGTCATCTCGCTGCGTTTCGGCCCGTATATCTTTCTCAAAACCTTATTTTCAAATACACGTAATTTATGTGCTATGGTCGTCTATCAGAAGTTATGTTATGTTGATAATTGTGTAAACATAAAAAAAAAAAAACACTTGGAAACTTAATTTCGTTGAAAAAAAAAAGTAGAATATGGGCTCATCATTACGTGACGCGACCCAAAGGTGTTTCTTCGGATTACATTTCTTCCTATAAATTCGTCACAAGCATCCTCTAAATCCGACTTTTCAGCGCTATCCATATGTAAACTTAAAACACAATGTGATTAAAACTTTTTTTTTTGTTGACATTATTATAAATGTTTTTAGCTTTTCAAGTTGCCTAAATCTTATCTTTCGGCTTTAGCTGTGCAAACTGGCATTGTCAGAGATAGGCGTATAAATTTCATAAATTTAGGCGTAATATCACAAACAATCTTTGACTTCAGAAATTTTACTGCATTACCAAAAGTTCTGTTCTAGACAGAACAATACAGCGCTATGATGTACCATGTTCTTCTGCGACTGGAGGATTTCATAGTCGTAAATGTCATCACTGAAAACGCACCTGGCATCGTCTGATTTTCCCGTAACAACATTTTAAACTATGAATTTAGAATGTTCTTTCCTGGAAACGCTCTTTAAGGGATACATTCACACAATCGATACGTTCGTACAAATTGCACTGAAAATAGTTTCCTTAATGAATCATCCATGATCGTCTTGGCGGCGAGACGCCTTTTTTTATATTTATTTATAGGAGCTCTTAGTTGTCTAACAGGTTCAGCTCACACGCTTTTCTCATAGTTTTCTCCCAGAACATATCACAATTATCACGAATGGCTTTGATTCTTTTACCAAATCTTAAATGAGACAATCTGGTTTATGGAAGTCGAGGTTTACATTTTGTGGTTACGCTCTAAAATATATAAAACGTATATAAATAGGAACCACAGGCAAAAGAACCCGAAATCCAGTTTCTATACTGAATAAGGCGCCTCATCAAACGGATGAAATACAGGCATATATATACACTAAGATTGTACCTTGCCGGAAAAGTAAAAATCAAAACTGGAGACACGTACCGCGACGGATCCAAGAGTCTATACTTCAAATCCCGGTGTCTGACTTTATCTCAAGCTTATGGTGCATAGTAAACTGTCCATAACAGAACTTTAAATACCATATACCTCGTTCAGGCATATAAATTGGCGCCACTGCTTTTCAAAATATGTTTTATCTAGGTGCAGGATTTTTCGAGATATTTTGATATCTAACATCCATTTTTAATCTTTCTGTATTTCGGTAATAAGACTTCTTTTGTTTAGATTTTTTTTCTCAGTCATAGACAGTATACCCGGAGTTAGGATTAGGGCGAAGATCCGAAACTAAGGGAGAGGATATGGAGAAATGCTATCTTCTTTTCTTGAAGTAATTTCTTCCATTTCTGTGAGATGATGAATGAAAACATTAATGGAGATTGGAAAGGATCTATATTATAAACACTTTTGATCCTTTCTCTGCACTGACTAGAGCGCAGAATACCAAGATATCTAAAGGAAGATGAAATATTTGACTTACACATATTGTATACTGTTCTGTCTTCAGACGTATACATCTAATTGGTATTTGCTGATAGTGCTGTATTGTGGAATTACACATTTTGGGTATAAAATGCCCAAGAGGCTTGTATCTAGAAGTTATTTAAACTTGAAACCTCAATGTTCTTTAAATCTGTAAAATAGAGCTTTATTATTGGTTCGATTCTGGCGCGAATTTTTTGGTGAAGTGGGAGGAGTCATCTTACCTTCAGTTGGGATTGAAGGTCTGCGCGTGAAGATTGCGAGCGAAATCTGTCGTTATTTTCGTTATTTTTGATAAGTTTTACAAGTTAAATTAATACTTAAGTAATCTTAACGTCAAAAATTATATTAAGTTCGTTCATTTTCAGAATATTTTCTCGTTAAATACCACAGTGGTACACGAATCAGTTCATGCCGAACATTCTAAAAAGTAAAAAAAGTGCAAGTAAGTATGTCTAGTCTCAAGTACGAAGACTAAAACGTAGATCGATAGTGGTGCCACGTAGCGGATTGTAACAGTACCATGTATCCGCACAGTATAGTGTTCATGTATTGTGATCCTTTCAGTGTTTAGTAACTGTGTTTATGCCGTTTCACTACTCTCACACCAAGAAGACCCGGAGATGGAGCGCGAGTTACTAGCATTTATAGTCTAACTCTTTTGTCACCGTCAAGATTAAATAAGTAACTTTTAATGTTTTTTAATTGAATACAACGACATCCGAGATATAAGGAGTATTTAAATACGAACACGAGTATGTTTATAAGTATATTACACTCAATATCTTAGTGTTCGTTGTAACTTATATAATGTAATTTGATGACCCTCAGAGACATGTGACATTCAACAGAACATTACAATATACCCATTAAGCATTTAAACTTGACGGTCGTTTTGATTTAATTCTTAATATGTCTTTCAGGTATTTTGAGGGATTCTCATAGGAGACCTTTTCTCCTTCGTCGCTGAAAGAGGGCTTCCTGTGGGAGACCGTTTCTTGACGAGGGACAGATTCTGCGGTTCGGAAATCTCTCTAAATAAGAATCAACCACCGCAAGAAGACTGCGAGGAATATCCCTTGTGGTTGGTAACCTCCTCATCCTGACATCTATCACTGTACTACTTTCCCTAGTGACTCAGTATCTACCTCAGCATAACCACTACGTAGGTTATTGAGGCATGTCACCAATTAAACTTCCAGCGAAACACACGGTGACAGGACGACGCATAAAGTTAGAACAACTGACTAACGCATTACGTGTAAGTTTCATCAGAATAGGATCGTGTAAGGTTATGTATTGAAAATGCTGTGCAAATGTATGTGTGTGAGGGGGAGTAAGTTATTGAAGGTTTATTATACTAGGTTTTATTTCCGCACTCAAACCATGAATGAAGGCTCCTTCCCATAGGTGGTGTGTTGAGGTATAGGTAGAATACGAATTACAGCAACACGGAAAGACAGTAAAAAATGCTGTTGTGAGATCGGGTATGTTTGTTGATGGCACAAAAGTGGCGATTATTGTTAGCGCAAATGTTCAAGGATCCACCTGTTTCCCCAATATAAAAGACATAACGAATTTACAGGTAATACACATTCTGCCCTCTATGCCCAGCACCTCAATGTACCGCCTGTAGGAAGGAGCCTTTATTTACGATTTGAACGCAAAAATGAATCGTGGCCTAAATCTTCAATAACTCTAATGTTCCCATCTTTCTCCGCCATATTAATAAAGATCTCGGAGGGATCGAAATACAGTTATTTCATTTGTGTATTTTTATGTGTTTACAACTTTTATAAGTAAACTTCTCTTTTTTATGTTTAGTTTAAACTTAAATAGCCCTTCCGACTTTCCTGTGTCTTCGTATTATTAATTATTACTCAACGCAAATGTTTGCGAAATCTTTGAGAGCATTCATTTACAATTGCTTTGAAGTCAATTGCCTTTGCCAAAAGGAACGATATGAATCAACAAGTATGTACAATGAATACAGTAACTCTAAACTAGCACAACAAATAATGATAAAGCGTAATTCTTTAGCTTACACAGTGTACGAGCGACCAATAGAAAGTCAACATTGATCTTTTAGAAAGGTTATCTAGGCCAATCCTTAAAAAGAATAAAAATCGGCCCTCATAAGAAATGAATGCCTAGAATATTGATCACTAAAACTGCAGAGCTGTGGCAAAATTACGTAGTAAGTTGCAGGCAATGTTTGCAAAACTAGTGTTCAGCTTGCTACAACAGCATGTATTCTTTTTAACAGCGTACAGTAAGAGATTAACAGTTCGAGCCTTAACACGGTCATAATTACAACATAAAATAAAACCAATTATCTCAAAAACGAAGCAAAAAGTAAATAGGATCTGTTTACTTACCGTAAGCATTCCAATAACAAGACCCATGTAACTGATAGATAAAACTAGAGCTGAAGGGAAGTCAAGCCATGAACACAAATACCACGCTGTAAAAGGAAGGAAACACACTGACAGACATAGCAAATAACTTTTTCGTTTTCACTAAGAAACAGCAAAATAGATATTCATCATTTGTCTATAATTTGAGCTTTCAATTTCTGCAGAACCTAAAACACTTGACAAGTTGACTTGAGAATTGATCAGATAACGACGGAAGGAAAGAGCGTAAAGCAGATGAACGATAGAATTTACTAACTATTTTGAAAATGACACTCTCCCTTCCATGTATACGCAGTTATTTATAGTAATGTGAATTTTGATCTTTTCTTTTAAAGTAGATTTTTTTACCATTTCCCTCCATCATGAACACCTTGCAGTCATTAATTATACTTTGTCGCCGAATAAAACACTTTTTCTTATCTGTAGAGTTCCGTGGCCTTCCCCATGGGTTACATGCGTAGGACCAACACGGAAACAAGCCTGCGCTGGACCAACATGGCGTTAGACCAACAATAATATCCGGCGTACGACCAACACGGTAAAACACAAATCTTGATAATAATGAAATAATTATGTACGCCGGTTCTTGCTGCTTGAGAGGCTGTTGGCCGTACGAAGTGTTGGTCCAACGCCGCATCCATTTCCCCATTAGTGAAGTGCGTGCCTCATGTCTTTGTTTCCAGCGTTGTCGTAATTCAAGCGCCCCTCACTGTCCCGCAACCAGATCTTCACAGAGAAACCTAATTGTGCTGTTTAGAAATACGAATGAAGGTTTGTAAGGAATTTAAAAGGAGAGAGAAGAGGGAAACCAATTCCTGTCATTTAAAGTTTGGGAATATCGTTTCTCTCTCTCTCTCTCTTTATCAGCTGAACAGTGGGCAGTAAATTATACTGATTTATGGCTGAAGCGGTTTGTCCTTTAGATCAAGAATTTCAAGAAAAGGGGCTCTGAAGAAAGGCAACGAACTATACAACCCACATTTACATTTTTAAGTTCTTATTTCTAGTATTTCTATGCATGGCAAAGAAAATATATTAAAAAAAAATATTAAGTTACTACTGTTATATTTACTATGCTAACAAATATAGATTCATTTTAAAGTACTCGGCAAACTCAACAAGGAAGAAGATGATGACTGATATTTAGTAAAACAATCATTACCTACTGTAAACAAAAATAAACTATTCTGGAAATGCACACGGGACCTATTTCCACATTTGTATGCATATAAAGAGTGTCTCGAAAAGACGAGCAAATTTGAAAAAGAGATACAGAAAAGATAATAAATAGTTAGGAATGATTTAACCATGGCATTGAATGGTACAAAGGATGCCACTACATACATATATACCACTGAAGAGATGGATAGCTAAATGTATTGAGCGTAACATCCCGTAGATGACCATCTGCGCAAACATTCCTGCAGTGGTCAAGAGACATCCTGCGTAGATCGACTTAACATGTCCACACGAATCTGGAAGAGTTCCTATCATGGAATCCTATCTTTCAGCTCTTCGGTTGTAGCAGGTCGACTATGGTACACCTTGCTCTCAAGGCGATTCCACAAGAAAAAGAAACGCAGACGGTCAGGTCAGTGGATGTTGCGAGGCATGGCATGTCACCGTATCTGAAAATTAGTGTGTGGTCAAACAATGGTAATGCGCATCACTCCTCATGATAACCAAATCGCACGGTTTTGTATGTTGTGCAGTGCCAGCTACCTAACAATGTTGAAATCTCACGGTTTAAAATTTCACATCTTTTTGAGGCACCCTTTATTTATTAGCAGCTCTTATAATCAACGTATAGCACAAACCTGTCTTCATATTATTCTGCACGTGACTGGGGTAGTAGGCAATTACGTGGAAATAAATTTCCTCAAGAAAGTGACGCTCTCCAAGAACAACGTGAATATACGAATAGACAATCTGAAATAGAGACACGTTTCAAAGTACCTACGCACACTTCACTTGTACTGCATATAACAAACAACACAACACACAAAATCACGCTAAATTTAAATACATAAATGATCGATTTACAATTGAAATATCCCAGGAACACAGAGACCTCATTTTCATGGCATATGAAGGTCAGAAATTGTCTGCAATGACATAAAAAAAACGTGATAAATTATAGCGAAATCTCACAGTCGAATAGACGTTATTTATATGACGAACATATGACGTCTGGTAGGAATCGTCAATTGACGTTTTAACGATTTGCCAATTGGGGTCGCAAGAGTAAGTCATGCAAAAAATTAAGATAATGACGTTTAAATGTCGTTTCGGCAATGACGGCATATTTACCAACAAATGAAGATGATTTTACGTGTCTATGCTGCCTGGGACAACCATTACTTAAATCTCTTCCATAAGAAAATAACGAAATAACACAAAGTTTTTCCTTTTAGTTAATGGAAGATTTCTATTTTAGTTATTGAAATAGCATTAACTGCTTTTATTTTTAATTAGATTTGTACGTCACAATCCTATGGTTTCAAAATTTGCATGAGTACAATCCCAAGAGAAGTGTAAGCATAGACCTCATAATAGACAGACTTATCACGCTTCCCCATTTCTGCCTGCGCTAACACTAATGGATTTTTGTTCAGAGCACGTGATTTTGAATCCATCCGCTAGGTAGCTCTGCCATAGACGTCATATTCTACTATGAGGTCAATGGCAGAGCTACCTAGCGGATGGATTCAAAATCATGTGCTCTGAACAAAAACCCATTAGTTTTAGCGCAGGCAGAAATGGGGAAGCGTGATAAGTCACCATGAGGTCTATGGTGTAAGTTCGATTATATGAACCTAGTGTTGGCACATATGCACACTAAAACCCAAAGGAAATTGTTGTGACTTAGATTCAAAGCTGAAGAGTATGTTTTTAAGATCTAAAGAGAACAGGAGCAAAAACAACTGCAGGGCCAGTTTAAACCAACCTATATGGAAAATTTCAACTCTGAATTTCCAATGAAAGTTTTCCTGGTTATAACAGAGAAACAGAATGAGTGTACAGAGTAAATAAACACTTGTAAACAAAAGATCGTAACTCAGTTGGTAGAGCGTTGGCCACAACCATTTATGTACCAACCGGGATCCGAACCGGAATCCCCTTAAACGGTAACCTGACGCGTGAGACCTTGCAAACATCCAGGAAGCAGGCTGCGACAGTACGAGTCTTCGGATTCTGTTGCCAATCATTCTGACTAAGGACTTGGTCACTACCATCCCATCCCCAGAGAGCACTGTTGAGCAAAGCTCCTTTCCACTTGACTTTATTTGCGAACATAAATTTGCAATGTCAACTTTGTTATAAGATTATTTTGTTATTTTCAGCAAAGCTACTGTAAGTACGACTATCAGCATTGCAATAACAGCGTCATCACGTAATACTCTAATTATAATTGTTTATGTTGCGGTTTGCCAATCACAGTTACTTTCGATTGTTTTTTTTTTTTTAGTGCGTAGTGAAGTTAAAAAGAGTTATGGCAAGTATAACAATGTTACCATTAATACAATTCAGCAGTTTTGCGCGTGTCCACGAGTTTGGTACAAAATTTAAGTAGTACCATGGTCCAATCTGTAAGATGTCAGACTTAAGATAGGAGACACGTGTTCCATTCCTCCTTCTTGAAAAGTGGAAACTTTCCTCATCTTCATCAGCCGAAGGGTTGAATCTACTTTCTAAGTTGAATAAGAAAACTCAGTACCATATTTTGAGAATGTAGCAAACAAAAGATACGTGGAAAGTTTATTGTACATTTGCCGTGTGGTAACTAGAAATTTGCTGCAAATTTTTAGACAAACTTTCATATTTGTCATGACAATTTTAATGCCGCAAGTTTTCTTAAAATGTGAGTCAATTTGCCTTTGCTAACTCGGTCTCAACCCCGGAAAATGCTCGTCGAAGGATGTCATTCTTCACTTATCGCATAAGTGTCTATTCAGTCCATGTCAAGCACATGAAAGAGTACGTAAAAACAAAAAAGGAACAAATATGTTAAAAAAAAATAAAGATTATAATTGATATATTTATGAGTTTACTCATTGTTTAACGTATAAGAAAGTGTGTAGTGTTTTCGAAAGTAAGGAAGAAAGATGTGTCAAAAGATAATCAAAAATGGAAGGGGGGGGGGAATAGGTAGAATATCAATATTGGAATGTAGGATTCTTTGGAATTCCGAATTATTCTGGAATTGAATTGAGAATTCCGGAATGGAAATTTCAATTTTGTGATTCTGGGATTTCCACAGTCGGAATTCTGAATTCTGGAATTTACTTGTGACTTCCGAGCACCCCCCCCTTCCCCCCTACAGGAATGCTTACGCTGTATACGCGACACCATAGGTTCTAGTGCATTTTCTTACTCTTTACTTCGCAACCACATAGAATAATTCCTTCACAATCCCATGAGATAATTTCTTACATTATTTCCATTGGAAATAAATAAATCAGAGAAAGAGACTATAACGGAACGATCCTCAATTAAGTGCAATAAATTATCTACGCTCTAAACAAGTGTCTTTCATTAACGTGAAAATCAAATCGGTATATTTCGAAACGTTATCAAATAATTTTAATTTCTATACATATAAAATTGAGATTGTCTGTACGTAACTTATCCAAATCTACATACGTGCATTGATTTTCACCAAATGTTGCATACATATTCCTTGGGTACTGGACCAGACCATAAAGATATTTTAAGTCGCCGGAGTTGTTAGTGTTGCTAACTACTTACACAAAGAGTTTTTCAAAGTATAACCTAACTGATTTCCACCAAATTTAGCATACGGATTCCTTTCGTACTAGGATAGGTCATAGTTATTTTCTGATCCTGCTAATATCCCCCAGTTGTCAGTATTACTAAATCACTTTCAAAAATTAAAGCTTTGAAATTGCTACTATACTATTGGGCGTATTTGCACCAAATATAACATTTAACTGCTAGGATATGTCATATAATGTAAAGGCACCAGTTCTCGTCACTGCTTCAGTGGTCGTCATGTTTTTACTAAACATGTAAAAATGAGAAAACCTTTCATCGTTTGGTGACAAAAACAGACCAAGTTAGCAGTCATAATCTGGTTCGTAACCGGCACCATTAATATGCTTATTGTGTCACTTCGTTTAGTAGAAATGCCTTGTGTTTAGGCGGGAAGTTCGTGGTTTTGTTACAAAAAAAGTGTTAACCAAGTGGACATTAAAAAAAATAAGCATTGAAGTTTTACGTACAAGTACCTGATGTTTACATGTGCATAAAATGCCTCTTTAATGATCAAATTAATTATCAGATTATAAGTTTGCGTGGCTTGACTGCCACTTTCTCTGCTTTTGGGGGTGACGACAACTGATGCAAGTCAAACATACTTTGCACCAATGCTCGTCACGGGTGACGATTACAGGTGAAAAATGGCTACTTCAAATTTTTACTCAAGAAAGTGCTAAATTTAATTTAATATGATGTTAAATTTATAAAAAAAAAAATCATGATTATAGGCTCACTCTTTGGAGAAACCGTCAGTAAAATTCAAAATTTAAATTCCTACATATTCCACCGGCAGTCAACTCAGTGTTTTTAATAATAATTTCTGAGGACCTTCTAGCAAGCCCTCTGTGCCTCTTTCCTATCAAGCACGCTTTATTTGGCCAGGTTAAGATCCAGTGAAGATGAAAAACAGGATATCACAATATTTTCTAAACGAATATTTATTGTACATTGGGTGACGACTACTGGTGTATTGGTATGACGACTATAGGGGAACAGCAAAATGTAGAGTGACGACTACTGGGGCAAAATTAGGGTTGTAAAGAAACGTAATTCTATAACTATAATGTGAATTACCGAATAGATTTATGCTATTACATTATTTCACGAGACCTGAAGTTGCTAATGAAGTGAAAAAAGTAGTGTTGTTTTTTACACATAGTTCTATAGAAAGCACTTTCTGCAAAATCCACCTTAACATGCCGAGAACTGGTGCTTTTGCCTTAGTTATTACGTGTGTCGCAGTTCTCAATGTTGCCAACCAAGTTCAAAAACTTAATATTTTAAATTGCCTCCATACCATTGGACGTATATGCAACAAATTTGGCATTTAGGTACTGGGACAGTGTTGCCAACCAATTTTAGAAACATTTCCAGCTGTCAGTGTTCTCAAAATATTTTCTTCACCCAATGCTAACGGGCGAATACATCAGATAGTCTCTAATAAAATTACGGGAGAAGTATATAACGGAAGAAATACGTTAATATCTTCGAACAGAGCTGCTAAAAAATACATTCAAAACTACGAAATACGAATTTAACGGAAATGAAACTTTACCGTTCCAATAAGTCCTACTGCCAAAGGTTTCAACGAGTCAAATGTTAAGCTCATGCCCTAGCCACGTCATGAGGGAACCTGAAAAGGAAAAACAGACGGATAATACATAGGCTGAACCATCGAATATGGATGTTTTCGTTGAAGATTTGTAACATTTAGGGATCTAACATTATCAGTCAAAGTTAGTTGAAACATGAAAGCGATTGACTGACATGTAAAACAACCTTACATCGAAGTCTGGTTGATACTATTTTTTTGATTCATATCGTGTATCTTTTTATTTGTTTCACATCTTTTTTTTTTTTTTCAATTAATTTTTCACTTTTGATTCTGTTTAGGTTTCCATTCTGTTGGAAGAACTTTCATAAAATCCACACATACTTCAAGCTTGCACGGGCTTCGGTGGCTCAGCGGTAGAGTGTTCACCTTTGCAGCGTGAGGTTCTCGGTTCGATCACGGGATCGTTCCATGTGGACTTCGTGGTGGAAAAACACTGTGTGTATGGGTTTTCTCTGGGTTCTACCGTTTCCTCCCATTTTCTTAATTTATTTCACCAATTCTCGTTCTAACCATCATCCTTTTCGCCTGAGCCACGCTGACCTAAAGGCTGTAACATAAAATTAAAATTCCAAAAATTCAAGCTTACATGCAGTCTATTTCCTCCTTATTTCAAGCTTGATACTCCGTTGGCTACATTTCAAAGTTTTATGTTTTGGTTAACTTTTCTGCTTTTATACTTAAATCAACATCACAGAAACGCAGTAGACGCAACATATACTTTTTTAAATAAGAAAAAGTGTAGATATAAAAAAATTGTGCAAAGCATGAACCGTTATACACTTAAAACTCATCTGCCTGAGTTTTACGAAATCTTAAAAAGACAAATGAATACGAGCGGCCCATTGATTTATTATAGTGCATGTAATTACTAGTGCGCCTCTATTATCTGTTACTGCAAACAACAGAGAAAAACAAACGACGTTTACTTCCCATAAGACTTTCAAGTTCCTCCTCTATGCTGTCATCGGCGGAAACATTAACATGCAATTTTCGCATGTGCCTTTCGTGCCCACAGCATAATGTACGTCTGACTACAAGAAAAATTAAGGCAAAGCGATATAGATATATCTCACACAACTAAATATAGGAAACAATTCAAACTTGTAATAGTCTATTTAATATGCCTGTAAGTTAGTTATTAAAATTTGTATACAGGGTAGAGGATGAGATAGGTCTACAGGTGAAGAGAGAGAAAACAAAATGCATGATAACAAGCCGAAACACAGGGAATAACGGAAAGAGATACATAACAATTAAGAATGAGAATGTAAAGAAAGTAAACAAATTTAAATTCTTAGGAGCATATGTAACAAGCAAAAGCGAGGTAATGGAAGAAATAAAAAAGTCGTTTACTATCGAGCAACGCATGTTTCTATTCAGTCCAGAAACTTCTAACTTCGCGATTAATATAAAAAAAAGTTGAAATTGAAAATATGTAGAATGGTTATTTTCTGTCGCTTGCGAAAGTTGGAGTACGACCCTACCAGCTGAACATAAATTACGTGTGTTTGAAAACAAGGTCTTGAGATGCGGGCCGAAACGGAACGAGATGGCTGGGGAATGGAGGAGACTACATAATGAAGAACTTTACGGACTGAACGATTCACCAGATGTTGTAAAAATAATGAAATCACGACGACTAAGATGGGCATGCCATGTAGCTCGGATGGGAGAAAAACGAAGATTATATTCCATCTTGGTTGGAAAGCCAGAGGGGAAGAGACCGTTGGGAAGACCGAGACGACATTCGGGAGAACAATATTAGAAAGGATATTCGAGAAGTAGGTGTTTGTAATGAAAAACTGGTTTGATCTTGCCCAGGATAGAATCCTATGGCGAACGTTTGTTACTGCGGCGATGAACTTGCGAGTTCCATAAGCCATGGAGTAAGTAAGTAAGGGTAGAGCATTTATCTTCAAGACATTTCAGTTGTTTATGAGCTAGTTGACAATACTTAACTTTACTAAAGGATTTCTTTATATATCACATATGAACATTATTTTTTCTCCATCATCATGCATTTAACAGGTACGCTTTATTCAAAAAAAAATCAATTCACAATTTAATGAAAAAATGCTATAGACAAGAAAAAGTGAGCTCTCAGTACCAAAGGTTTTACATCTAAGCGAAGAAATTTTTAGGTGGAAATTTAATAAAGCCACAGAAAAAGTTCTGAAGAATCAATCACACATCCTCGAAGGAAACCAGCAATATTCAAATATTCAGAAAAAAGAAAATATCCGAAGAGTTTATCAAATTCTTGAAAACCAATCACGTTGATTATACCCAAGCTCAATAGCAGGACGGTGGCTCAGTGGTAGAGCGCTCACCTCAGGTACTTGAGGTCCTTGTATCGATCCCAGCTTATGCCATGTGGGCAAATATCGTGTGAACAGATTCCCATTTCCTCCCACTTTCTTCATTCCATCAACTCTCCCATCATCACTCATACGGCCTTAAATAAAATTCAAAATTCAATACCAGGAAACTACTATTAAAACTTTCCCCTCAACCAGCTTCATTTGGACCTCTGGGCAAGGTGAACCGATGGTAATTTGCCATCGGATGATGACGCCGTACTAAGAACGAGACCTACAGTTTAACGTGGGCTCCGAACCACTTATGTCCCCACCAAGAATCGAACCCGAGACCCCTTAATTACGAAGCAGCAAGTGTTGCCACTCGTCTACAGGCGACACTCATTTGATTAGTAAAAATTAAATAAAACTTATAAATTTGTGTCAGATAAATGCGACACTCTGCACTTAAATAATTAAGGAGTACTTACCATATAATTCGGATTCAAGCGAGTAGAAGATATAGATAGAAACTAAAAGTTTATCTGATTAAATTCCCAATTCAATAAAAAAAAATGTTTGCACAAAAACGCAAACCACTGCAATGAGTCTATTTGTCAACAAGCACTAAGTTGATTTGTATCCACGACAATGCATGTTGATTGTTTGAACAAAGTCTCTTTTTTCAGTAACTGTGGAAAGTAACAGAGCTGGACAAAGAATCTAATTAATTAATATTTTAAGTTAAATATCAATCCCTTCAGTGCTTGTTTTAGAAAGAATTTCAAAGAAGAAAAAAAGACTTGTTTTAATAATAATCATCAAGCAATTGATTATGGATCAATGCACTCATGTGCCTCACTGGTTTGGCGCAGCGACAGTTTCATTTTCTTCAGTTGTAAGTTTTAATGTTACGAATATTATTGCTGCTGATACGAAATCTAAATACTTATAGACCGTCTATAATTTTTTTAATTCTCTTTGTAATGTACTCTCATTATTTATACATGTACCATATTGATCCGTTTTACAGAAGTTATTCTAAACGTTATTATTTTTATTATTATTGTTAGTATTAGTAGTAGTAGTAATGAAAAGACCGTTGGGAAGACCGAGACGTCATTGGGATGACAATTTCATAAGAGATCTTCGACAGGAAGATGGCTTGATGTTGCGCAGGATAGAATCGAAAGGCGAACATTTCCTACTGCGTCGATGAACTTGCGAGTTCCGTAAGCCATGGAGTTAGTTAATTAGTTATTATTAAGACACTTAAATGCGCTTTTTAAATATTTAAAACTATGTACTTAAATACATAGACTATTTATTTATGTGCTTAAATATGTGAAAGTATGTACTTAAATGTTCAAAAGTAAAGTGATATCTAAAGATCATCACAATTGAAATATAGTTATAGAACTAATGGAAGTTTTTGAAAACAATATTTTTGATATATGTATACGGTGGCCATATTTACTCAGTCAAAATTTGGAACAGTTCCTACTGGAGTCTAATGGGTCTCTTTCCCTACATGTGTGTGATTTGGGGGTCAACCCTAGAATAATTTCTATTCAGGACATAAATTTAGCTTAAAAGTTGCCTTTTATTAATAACTACCCCGAATAATAATAATTAAAAAAAAATCTCTTTACATTTAAAATTTCCTACCCTGTTGGTTTTGAACTGTTATAATCAGTTAACTATGAAAATACTTCTTAACATACAAGCATTTATGATTTAAGATAACTATTGTCAATTAGCTGATCGCTTATTATTTACCCTTGAGGAAAACGGCGGGCCGCCGGTGGCCCACCAATCATGATGGCGGGCCACCGGAGGCCCACTGAGTTTTCCTCAAGGGGTTGCTAATTATGAAAGCTGAAGAAGAGCGTTAGAATAAAGAAAATAAGAAATTAACTTCAAATGTTCCTAGTAAATTAAATTACATCACATTTTTTTAATAAAATTCTCCCAACTTTTAGAGATTTTTCAGAATACCCGGACAAAATCCTGAATTTCGGGACTGTCTCGCAAAATTCGGGACGTATGGTGACTGTATGGATGATTGAAGAAAGATATCTTTTAATGTTAAAAAAACATGTGTTTAAGAATTTTGCCTTTTTGTGGGGGGAAATTATAAATCGAATAAAAAAATTTCACTAGAAGGTTCATGTAATAGATATGGAAAATTTATTGGTTTGAGTATATTACAGTTTTTCAAAATTTTAATAAGTGATTTACGGAACCCCGTTCGAAAAAAAAATATTCTGGGTACAGGGTGTTCTACCAATTAAGCTATCATGACCAGCCTCTGTACATACAGAACAATATCAGTTCGCTCAATTTGTTAAGATTTCGCAACACATCTAATTATTTGTAAAACGAATCATGCCACCCTATTTCATTCGCAACCATAAACAATTTTAGACATAAAAATGTCTGGTTTTGTTCATGAGCTGCAATATATCACAACAAAATATCGAAAAGATTGCAAAAAAAAAAATATTTACAATGCTTAGTTTTCGGTATTTTAACGGAAAACACACCACAGGATATAATATCAAATTTTGAACTACAGACTTAAGTTTTAAACCTAGGTTTAATATCTCAAGAAATAACAGTTTTGAGGCGAAAATTTTATAAAGCGTAGGCCCTATTTTTGTCTTACCCTTTAGCGGATGGCAATCTCCACACGCGTGAGGTTTCATACTACCTGTACGACTGTAATAGTTTTTGCAATCTGTTCTTGAAAACATCAAACAAATGAGGTTCATCTGAACGTATTGTATGTAGTTCCTACATCATAGGTAAAATCTATGCTACTTAGAATTCAGGAATAAGATGAAAACATTGGACACATTATACAACAGGACTTAGCACTATTTGAAATTAAACTATTCGTTTTGTCACGTGTCATTTCGAATATGATTCTAAAGACGAGAAAAGCGAGAGATATTTGACGGTCTACGACGACTTTTAGAAAGAATTAAATCTGTAATTTCGTTGAAAAAATATTTTAAAAAATACAATTATTTATTGGGCTGTAACATGTTTATCGAATTTAATAATCTCTTGCAATCATGCGATAATGTGGTTGGCGGATCTCGTAGGCTTTACGTGGAAAATATGTCGTTGTTTCTTTGTACGAAATGCATGTTGGTTCACCATTTGTATATTGTTAGCGCGTGCGCAAGTACTCCAACAAAACGTCAATATGGTTCCCCAACAATCTGCCAAAGAAGGCCTAATGATGTGTATTACTAGAGTAGTAGGCTAAATTGCAGAGTATGGGAGCGAAAGAAAAAGATAGTAAAAAAATGGCTCATATTTTAAAAACATTCTTTATAGCTTGTATCATTGAACAAAAACTTATATTTCTGATGCTTTTCAAACACAAGAATATCATAGATTTTGGATGTCTTATTTTTCTTTCAGATTGTGGCATGGTGTGCTTATCTGGTACTTTTCCCCCAGTTGTATAAATTATTGACGGATATTTTTACCACCGAAATGATTTGTAAGTAGACTGCTAAATGTGTCTTGCATTTATATGAATCTTTGCTTAAACTATTGTATAGGAAAGCACTTTACATGAATTCTTAACCCTTTCAACTTGGTGGTGTATTTGTGAACCAAGCGCTGAGTACTCAAGTTACGAAATTTGTGGATAGATTGAATTTGTTGTCAACGATAAGTTTTTTCTTTACAAAAACTTAAGAGAACATAATAGGAAACTATAGTTAGGGTTATCAGATGATAAAAAAATGGTACAGGAAGGTTAAAAAAAAGGGACACATGAACAATTTGAAGGTAAAGATGACGAACACTGATCACTAAAATGTAATAATTATTACAGGATGGTGTCTACAAGTCAGTGGATCTCAACCTTTTTGTCACCGACTCAGACTGTAATAAAAAAAAATATGGCATAGCCATAGAATTTCAGTTTATTTATGGCTTTTAGGGATCTTTGGTTCTGACCGTGGAATAGTTAAAGAGTTCTCCACTAGGTTGTGTTACTTGTCACCAGAACTGCTTCCACTTTTCATATTCGAAAAAAGGTAGCCACGTCAAGAAAATTCTCTAATGAGTACTGATGTCAAATCAGGAGACTGTCAGGAGGATGTCAAATCTCTTCCAATTTCGAGGATCACCTGGTCGGTCCTCGTAGCTCATCGACTGAAAACACTGCTATAAGCAGTTGGTTTAACAAAATTCTGAAAGTAAAATGTATTATTAGTAAGTTTCATAGTGTGTTAAAATGTAGCCAAAGGATTGCAATATTAGTGTTCTACGTTTTTTTTAAATAACAAACTTTTGTTAATCAGAAATCTTGTAAAACCTTTTTTAATGTAATTTAGCGGGTTTATTTTTTTTTATTTTTTACTTTAACAGACGAAATTTTACAAAGTTTGTTCATAAGAAGCATATTTTTCTTCGCAGTCAGTTTATTAGGACAGAAAATATTAAGTACTCTCAGATTTAGTACCTTTTTTGTGCTTCCCACTCTAAGGAAATCTTCATCAACTTCATCTACCCTGTAATTGTCGGGTTGCTGTCGCTTTTGTATTTACATTCAAATTGTGCGGTGTCCCTTGTCGAGGGGAGTTATACCTCAGACGAGACAAGTTTAGGCAAAGCAGGCTTAGGCGAAGAAAAAGAAAATGAAAATTTAATTCGAAAAACATTTAATGTACAAATATATGTTTCTTCATTCAAAAAGGTCTTTAGGCATCTCTAGCTCATGTCGGGATGAAGAGGGGTAAAGTATGTTAAAAGCAGTCGGCCAGGGTCTAAGTTGAAGGTGTCATCCTGGCATTTGTCTGGTGTGGCTGAGAAAAAAATCCTGGAAAATCTCAGTGAGAATGGTCAGTAGCTGGCATCGAACCCAGGACTTCCAGGACGTGAAACTAACGCTCTATTAACTGAGCTACGGCCACTTGGTCTCTCCACACAATTAGATCATGAAAATGTTTTAAAGGTACATCTTAAACAAATAGGACAATATAATTTCGTTGTATTTGTGTGTGTTAACGTAGATAATTTATGGTACTAAAGTTCAGATTAATACAAGCGTAACAGTTGCAGGAGTAGGACAGGCATAAAAATGCAACAAACATCAAAATTGGAAGAAGTTGATGACTGAATTCTGTGATCTCTGAGGAAATTATTATTTTTTGAAATAACGTTTTGTGTTTATTAAATTTTTCATTGTGTTGTTTGCATTTTTGAAGAGTATTCCAGTACTCATGGCTTAGCAGACATAATAATACTGTGTAGACGAAGTGTGTTATTTTATAGCTAGACTCAAGCGAAGTTCACCGAGCCGACGTAGCTCAGTGGTAGAGCGTTAGCATAGCATTCAGGAGGTCGTGGGTTCGATCCCAAGGACCCACCATCCTGACTGAGGTTTTACCAGGGTTTTTACTTCAGTCACACCAGTACCTTCAACATAGGCCCTACCAGACACCTGCTCGAATCCTTTCCCCTTCCCTATCCCGGTCTGAATCTTAAATGACAAAAGGCCGTAAATAAAATTGAAAATTCAAATTGAACTCAAGCTAAGCTTCTAAATTATCCCCACTATAAACATGATAAGTACAACATAGAACAACTCAAAACTACCAAAATAACTTCACTACAATTACAGAAACCACACAGCATATCTGTTAGACGAGTCTCGCGACTAACTTACACCCCGTGTCATTCATCACCTCATTAGCCTGGTGTAAGCCAACGCCTTAAAAACATACTTCACCGATTGCCATAGAAGCGAAAATCTGTCCGCATAACTATTAATACTAAAGTCTATTTCACGAGACTTGAAAGTAAAGATAAACAACCATAGCACTAGAGAAGGTATTCATCCGCCCTATCTGTAACCGGGTTGGCTTTTACAGGCAAAGATATTTCCGCCCCCATACAGCATACAGCACGTGTTAGTAACTGAAAGCATTAAGAAATTTTGCCTCCTCCTCGCTTCTTTTGCACTTTACCTCTGTTAAAGAATGTGTCCTCTTCCCACGGGACTGGAATGTGACCGCTGCTTGTCTTGGGACGCCAAATTTTGTCTGCTGGTGACAGTGAGAGTGGGTCAAAGTGAACAAGTGAAACCAATGTGGCAGGAAGGCCTTTAGCAATATAATTCATGGTTGCAAATATCAACAACATTCATCTCAGACAAACATTTTTTATCTGCTTATTAGAAATTAACATTACATAAAGTAACTAATAATCTTACGTTGACTTTTAGCGAATATTCGTGTGAACTATTTTATCTTTGTCTAACTGCGTGACAAGGCACGCAGCAAATCAGACATTCGGGGTGGCACGCGGTTTGTTGTAACTTACTCTCAGGTCTCATGAAATAGACTTTAGTAGTAGTCAAGTATAACCAATAATCATCATACAATTTGTAAGTAAAAAGAATGGTGGTTAATTAACAGACATATACTGTTTCGAGAATTACTGGAATGTTCTAAAATAATTAAATAATATTTAAAAAAATAAAAAAAAAATAGGATGATAATGACATAAAATGTCACGTGGAACATGTATTGCGTTAAATATAAGTTTTTTTTATTATATAAAAGAGGAACTCAATTCAACTCTTCCTTTGTGTAGCAATGCAACAATAAACAACTGAAGTACACTCACGAGTACAGTTCAATAACTATCTATAAATTCTTTATGCAGTTACGGTCCACAAAGAGGATATACATTTTTTTATCATATATTTAAGGATTAATATGGATTTAACTGCCACCATAAAACCTTGTTCCCCTTCTCCCAGCACTGCTTGGTTTGAGATGTCATTGCCGCAGCTACTACACCACTGGCCTTTTTTTTCCTTAAGAGGCCTCTTTACAATTATTAACTTCAAAGAAAACAAATAAAATCATCTTTGATGATTAGATGCTTACACATTCTGTTTTGCGACCACATGAGAAAAATCTAACAAGTAAAGCTATCGATGCTTCAAAACGCTTTTTTGACCAAACTTGGTAGAGGAGTAGGGTGCCTCAGGAAACCACCAGAAAGCATGATTAAAAGTGCTTTCGTCCATAAAGACAGACGCAGTGGCCAAAAGTTTGGTTCATAGGAATAAGCAAAGGAAAACACACGTTTATTTGAAAAAATGTTTGAAATAATGGAAAATAAATACACATTAATAGATACTGGATGAATGCGCTATCTTTTAGCGGTTTCATTCGTCATGGTTGCCATCTTAAAGTCTGCCATCTTGAATCTTGTTAAATTTTTTGTTAATAGGAAGGGGTCATGTAACACATCAATCTGGGCTAGTAGTTTACCAGAAATACATTGGTGAAGTCAATTTTGCCATAAGTTTATTTTTGAGATACGTAAAGAGAGGTGACAGTATGCGTAGTTGATTGAAAAGTATAGAAATAACTCTGCTATTTTTGAAACAATCCAAGCAATGAAAACTCAATGGACAAGTAATGAGTTCCCAATACTAATTATTTGTGCATTGGAGTGTTATTTCTTCCATTGTTCCAAAAATAAACCGTATTTCTCTACTTTCAATCAACTAAGATTACTAATGTCACATCTCATTCTCTCTCTCAAAAATACATTTATGGTAAAACTGACTTCACTAAATGTATTTCTGGTAAAATTCTAGCCCAGATTGATCTGTTACATGATAGAAATCGAGCAATATTCAAGATGGCGGCCATGACGAAAGTACCCCCTAAAAGATAGAGCATTCACACAACATCCATTAATGTATATATGTTTTCCATTATTTCAAACATTTTACAAATAAACGTGTGTTTTCCTTCTTAGATCACACTATAAATGTTTATTCTTATGAACCAAACTTTTGGCCACTGCGTCTGTCTTTATGGACGAAAGCACTTTTAATCATGCTTTCTGGTGGTTTCCTGAGGCACCCTACTCCTCTACCAAGTTCGGTCAAAAGAGCGTTTTGAAGCATCGATAGCTTTACTTATAAGAAGCGAGTGATACTAATGATAGATCTAGCAACATTCATGTTTTTTACATTCTTTTCTTTAGTTCATTATGGTTTGTGGTGTCCTCAAATCTTGCAACGTTAATTTAACTCATTTCCCG
This sequence comes from Lepisma saccharinum, assembly GCA_022664845.1. Taxonomy (NCBI): domain Eukaryota; kingdom Metazoa; phylum Arthropoda; class Insecta; order Zygentoma; family Lepismatidae; genus Lepisma; species Lepisma saccharinum. The sequence goes on from JAGDQP010009503.1 coordinate 31,391, forward strand.
GTGTCATATAATGATATTTTGCACAGCGACATAAGTCAGGTGACAATACAATATTCCATTGTTACTTTCATATATTTCTATATTTGAATAATTCTTTAATATGGACTTCTTTATCCTAAAATAAATACTAGCCTGCAACGATGTTGTGTTTTGACTGGTTGCAGAACACTTTAGAATTTGGGTCACTAAACATTAGCTTGAGAAAAAGTATCCGAACACCGAAATAACGCAAAAAAAAATAAAAAAAATCTAAAGACATACTTTTCTTAAATAATTCGCACTGAAAAAAAAAATGCATGACTAAAAAGAAAAGCATGGGGCAGCCGGACTTAAAAAAAAAAAAATACCGGATACAACGAATTTGCAGCGATGAACATTTTTTCTAGGTGCAATCACGTTCGTTATGTACCTTCTTACCTAGTGGTGAAAGTTTTGGGGATGTTAAAGACAAAAATATTACTTGCTGATGTGCTAGTTTTTTTTTAAACCAATTTTTGGTACTTTTCGCAATTTCGCACGGAGACAAAAACAGTCGAGTGCGATATATTAACTGTACCACCAACCACGCACCCTAGTAGTAAATAAATGTTAGAAATTACCACTCGTGACCATACAGTTTACCGTTAATAACACAAACAATGCTAATTTAGGTGTAGTAATGTCTTGCCAATTTTATTTTTAAAATACCGGACATTTTCAAGATAAAGACAAATGCCGGTCTGATATTTCTAAAAAGGTTAAAAAAAGCCAGATATGTCCGGCAAAATCCGGACGGTTGGTAACCCTATACATAAACATTTTTTTTTTTTTACTTTTTAGTACGAATTGCTTAAGAAAAGTATGTCTTTAAAAGTTTTTTTTATAATTTTTAACGATCATTTTCGTTAAGGGGTAATCACAGCGCTTATGTTGTAGATTATTTGTTTAAATACACTTTACATTACAAACAGCTAAGAATCTATATTTGTTATTTCTCTAGATTGGATTTTACATCACAGGATTATCATGGTGGTTTCCGTTGTACTGGCGACCCTCACATTGGCTTTAATAAGAGAAATTCTAGTAAGTACAATGTATAGATCATACTATTATTAATTACTTATTATTATCATCATTATTATTACTCCATAAAACTAGTCAAATCGATGACTTCACTTGATAACTGTTGCGCGGATAGCTTGCCATATGACTCCTTTGCGCACAAGATTGTTGTCTAAAAGTGATAGCAACAATGAAATTGATTTTTCAAGCGCGTTTTAATTACATTAGATAATAATATCCATCATAGACGCCCTGAGTCGCAACCAGAGCACTGTTAATGAAACAGTATTCTCAGAGCTCGAAATTGAAATTTTCAGGAAACGGAACGCTTTCTTTACCTTTGTTAACTTGCTATTGTCCTTTTTAGCCTATGATTACCATATCGGCGAGATGGAACAGGAAGGTTCCACGTATTTACGAACCGGAACAGCGTTCCGGTTTGCTCCTGTGCATTTCGAGCCTTGGGAGTATTCTTGATTTTACTATTTACAGGTCTACGTTTTGTTACTTGTTAATTGACTTTACCACAAACTTGCCGGGGCCGCGGTGGTTTGAGGTCATCGGTTCGATCCCTGCTTAAGTCATGTGGCTTTGTGGTGGACAAACACCGTGCGCGTGTTTTCGGGGGTTCTTCCGTTTCGTCCCACTTTCTTCATTCCACCATCATCCATACGACCTGAGCCAAAGCTGCCCTAAAGGCCTTAGGTATGAAAATCAAACTAGAAACTTGCTCCACAATTCATCTGGGCAACTACGAGGTGATGCAATAACTGTCAATAGATCATGTCAAATATGTTGCCATGGCTGTTCGATCACTTACGAAGAAATGCGTGAACTAAGAACATTTATAAATAAAGTTTGACTTGCATACTCTGTTTGTTAAAAGAACCCAGTGAGGGTAAATTACATAATTTAATGTTGTATTAAGTATTTCATATAATTCACTGTTGATAAATTCATGGAAACCTAATGTATAAGCAATGTAAAATAAGAAGTACTCTGTGATATTAATCAGATACATATCTATCTGGTTACCCCAGGAAATCTTAAAGACTCCTTGCTTGATATGGTGGCAACACCTTCACCAAATGTTGTTGTCTTTGGAAGTAGAGCAGATATCTCCTGCTGTACAGTTTCCGTCGGTGGTGACAACACACCCGAAGTCAAGGTTTGGCTTAGTTGGATGTATGCAGGAAGATCATCCATCATCCCTTCGGCTCGAAAAGAATCATAACAAGAAGCTACCCTGAGATTAAGGAGGTAATTTCTGGCCCTGTGACGTAGGATACGAGAGAATGAACGCATCACTTTTCAAACGTTAATGTTTACTCAAGTTTTTTTTTTTCTCGCCAAGCGTTTACTCATTTTGTTTCTTTCACATAAATAAGGGCGAGTCAACTGAAAGTGAGCCACACTTCTATATTTTTTAAAGGAAATCACTGACAGCATTGTGGTATTTGCCAAAGTGTTAGTCAGTTAGACAAATGCCAAAATGCTGCAAGCTATTTCTTTAAATAACAACAACAAAACAGAAGTAATATCTTTCGATGTAATCGCCTTGGCTCATTTTCAATTGACTCGCCCTTATATTATAATTCCCTATTCTTCTTCACAATATTTTCTTAGGTCTTCAAACATCTTGTTACTTGATTCTTCAATCTCTACAATGAATATGAAAATTCAAATTAATATTAATAGACAGTAAGGAAATCAAACGATCCGGGGTACATTGTTTAATCCTTAAACAACGGATGACTCAAAAGCTGAATTACAAGCATTAAAGTGTAATTCCTCCAGTTTTTACATTCTTATTATAGTTGTGAATCTCAATAAGGATTGTATGACTTCAACACTAGTAGATGAAGCTCTTTCCTCCGTTTCTCTTCTGCTTGTTAAATAAAAAAATGAATCGATACTAGAGTAAATATTAACAGTAATGCAATGAATAACAACCTTGTTGAAAAGCATCACTCCTTCGAATGGTAGCCGGTTCAAACCTCTAGCAAAATGTCTAGCGGTAGCGGCGCAAGGAGAGAAAACGCTGAATCACTTAAAAGCTATACAGGGTGTTGCAAAACAACACCGACAAAAACACCTCACAACACGATTCTTAGGATGAAAAAAATAATACACCGTCGACGGTGCGCAAATGCTTCTTTTCGGCGCTATAGGCTGCCGAAAGCGTGGGAAAATAAACTCTAGAGCTTTATATTTCCAATACCATCAACAGTAGAACTGAAGCTCCATCTATCCAAAAGTGCATATTCCAAAACTGTGTAATGGTTGTGCAAGGAATTCCCTGTAATTCTCTGAAGTAAAGCTGCGTCGAAATAAGCATAAATGGGATTACCTTCCAGCAAGTAACAATAATTTGCTTGTGGAAAGTCGATATCTCAGATTTCTTTTCGGAACGATTTATTTGAGAAAAAAGATGTATGGTTGCATAACAAACAGGAGTCGCATGCATTTTAGTGAACGTTTGGTGTATTTATTATCAGTAAAAAAAAACTAATTACCCGGTTAGATGGTAGGGATTACGTTTATCATCTACGCTCATAGCGAAAGTAGTCTTATCCATGGTTATTTCTACTCATATCTATCCCAGAGAATGTCTAGGAATCTCTTACTTCATTTGGGGGGAAATCCCTTGCGCATCCATTGCACAATTTTGGACTATTTGCATTTAAGGATAGAGCAGGTCTTTTGACGGTACCATGCCGCCTCAGTTCAAAAGTTACTGGTATTTGAAATATCAATCTCTAGAATAGGGATGACCTGATCCGGATTTCAGAGGATTCGGATATCCGAGATCCGGATATAAGAAACTCAGATCCGAAACCTGGATCCGGATCCGAAACTCAGTTCCAGATATCCGAACTGGGATCTTCGGTATTTCGGATATCCGATCCAATGGATCTGTGCGATTTCAGTTACAGATTCAAAGACCCAGTATTCAGATTTCGTTATTATGATGCATGTGAAACTGCGATGCCGGGATGGTAAATTATGAAAGGTCTTGGCCAATGCCTTCCCCATCCCAGCCTGAGCCGAAAATGACAAAAGGGCGTAAATAAAGCCAATTTAATTCAATGTATCTGAAACTCGAAAAATATATTTTATACAGATAGTCGTGTATTTGATTGTTATTGTTTTCATGTCCAAAGGGAGTTAGTTGGTAGGAACATTTTTTCAACGGCCTTTAATTTTTCTCAAAGCAAATGAATCTGGGAAAGGAATTTCATTTTTTTTTACCTCCCTGCACGCTTATAAGGGAGAGGAGGACATGTTTTTGTTCTTTCCTTTTAACAACGCAATCTTATTGCGTAGTGACCAAACAACCACGTCACAGGACAAAGGGTAGGAACATGTGTGGATATAGCTGGGTTGGTGATGGGGAAAAGTAGGGTTAGGAGACAAAAAGGTGCTGTCGATTATTTGTTTTCCTTCTGCCACTGCAATAGATGTATTAGTGACCGAATATTATATGAGTGGATTCAAAAGTACTACTCTTGCAATCATGTACAACTCAGCAATTTCTTCTCTCTCTCTATTATCCTCCTCTCCCTTTCTAGCTCTCTCAACACTCCAAAATAAGAGTAAAAAAAAAAAACAAAAAAAAAAACGAAAGAAGACTTATCGTTTGGTAGCCGAAAAACATATCCATGCCCTGGATAGATCCGGATATCCGAAACTCGGGTCCGAATATCCGAAACCCGGATCCGTTTTTAATTTCATATCCTGAATGTCGTAAGGTGATTTTGTCAGTGTTATTTTACAACACCCTGTGCAGCTTTTAGTATGGCAGCTTTGCCGTTTCTCTCTTTAACCTGTTGCATATTTTTTTCTTGTGACCATGTCTTATCAGCGAAATCTAGCTATATTTTTAAAAATTATTTCTGTGAAGTAATTTTTATCTGTACTATGTTCTCTACAAGTAAGTAATCATTTCTCTACCTTATTTTCCGAAAGTTAATGAAGGCAGTCTGGTGATATTAAACGCAAATCATTGAGAATCCATCGTTCAACACCATAGAGAAGTTTCATTGTTCTATCTCTTATTGAAGATGGGAACAGGACTGTTTCTGGTTTCGAGCCCAGGGACATGAAATACAGATAAACATATTTGAGATGCACGCTGTCTGTCTGTCTCTCTCTCTTTTTTTTTGTCATATTTCAGAGATACTTTTTTACTTTGTGCGTCAAAACATGAGTTTTTGTGTAACGGGGGGAAAAAGGATCTGTTCCATACAAGCACATTAATAAGATGCTTACTCAGCAGCGCCCGGAGTACTGAGTACATAGTTTTACTGTTTTTGTTAATAGTAGTTTATCCGAACGCGGCTTATTCTGGAAAACTTTTCTCAAAGTGTTGATGTTAACGGCTTGAATTTCTTGGTGTAAAGCGTCTTTGAGTTGTTCGATTGTGCGAGGTTTATTTTTGTACATTTTGGCCGTTTATAGGTACTAACGAAACAAGTCGGCAGATGGAAGATCTGGTTGGTAAATTTTCTTGAATCCTTCTGATTGATTTTATACATTGTTACGATACATTGGACTCACAACTGCCGAGATGGGGACGCGGAATAAAAGGAAATGCAAGTCACTGGACGAGATCGTTAAATCCCGGAGGGCATCATGCTATTTTGTATCGTTGACAGTATGAGTATATAAGTTTTCACGTCATTATCTCAAAAACTAACATTTTTATAGACAATAGTTTGGGGTCTCTACCGAGAGAATCACCCTGTATATACTTCGATTTCTATATGGTCTTTCTCAAGCAGGATTCTTAACCCCCATCTTCCTCTGTTCTCGCACACCGTTTGCATATCAGTTTCAGTACATAGCCTTACATGATCCTACCCTGAAACTTACACGTAATGCGTTAGTGAATTGTTTCAAACTTGATGCGTCATCTGCTACGTGGCACCACTATCGCTCCATTCATTAGTCCTCGTACATGTGTTCGTCACCTCTCTCTCTGCTTGAGAAAGACTGGTAAGTTTGAACATAGTACCTGTTTGGATAGAAATACAAAGATTTTATCCCAGGTTGGGGTTATATTCGGAATCAACAACCAGGGATGAAATCCTCGCACACCAAGGAAAATCCCTGGCAAATCGAACACTGGTTGTGTAACTGGAAGAATATGACACAAGTACCATTATTTTTATCAATAATTTTACCTTCAATTGCCCTTCTGATTTTCCTTGTCTTAGTTATATTTCTGTGTTTGTATTGCTATGTTTATATTCCCTACGTAAACATTTGATATACGTTTTCTTTGATAGAATGTCGTGGTCTTAAATTTCAATGGCAATACGTGAAATATGATCATATTCTGGTTGCAATCTACGGAAAAATGCGGGTGTATAGGTCACAATGTGAAACAATTTATCACTAAAGTTTACCTCACGCCAGGCAAATTCCGAGATGATATCTACAAAATAGGCCCTAGCCGTCTACCTTCCATCATCATCCTCTCCTCCAGCCTATTCTGGCCTGCGCTTGAGATGCCTAAAGGCCATAAGTAAAATTCAAATTAAAAACTAAAATTTACCTTCCTGCCCACTCTTTATCGCCACCATGGCAGCTGGGTAGCTAGAATTCGTCACAAGGAGGATTCTGTCTTGTAAAAGGTATACCATCCCGGATTTGAGCAAAGCCGAGAGAAGAACTTCACCTACAATGGCTGTGTCCCGGGTCCAATGCCAGTCCCGGGTTCGATTCCCGGCTCTGCCAAAGGAATTTTATCAAAGCGAGAGGGTTTGGAACGGTGCCCACCCAGTTTCGTGATGCAATTGGGGAGCTGCTGTGAATAAAAGACAGTGGCGACCACAGTTCAGAGCTTCGGCTCTCCTCTTCAAACACGTCTGGTCAGCGTGGGAGCAGTAGACCAACTCCTCTCTCTGGGAAAACGCCTCATCCAGTAGTGGATTGAATATGGCTGTGAATTATTTGAATAACATGAATTCGAAGACTGCTTTAATGTTACTTCATATAACAAATCACCTACTGGAATATTGAAACAGACATTCATTTGAACATAATGCATGTGTTTTTGAAATTCAACTATTCTTGAATTCCGTTATTCTATTGGAATTCAAGGTTATAATACAACTAATAAATACTTTTATACTATTAGGATATGTGTTGTAACACTTTAAAGTAATATTTAAAATACATTTTGGCGCTACTTCACTTTAGATAATACGCAGATGTTATGATGATTAGGCTAATGATGACTGAATGTATATTTGCTAATGCTTTGTACTCTATTATAAAATAAATCCATGCATACTTTTGATTATGTCCAAAAGCATACACGTATGATGAAAACGTAGTAAAAATCAAAATCTAAGCTAATCATCTTTTGTAGTTCATTTGCCTGTATCTTTTGTTTTGATTTGCCTACAGAAAAATCACTGGTTGAGAGCCGTGATGTGTCTTCTAAGTTTTAAAAGGGTGAAATGGTCGAACAATATCAAGGATCAAATTCAGTCGTTCCACTACGCCATCTGCTGCAGCTGGATTGCACTTGTTATCTTCAAACTGGCCTTCATCGTCATTGGTAAGTTATACAGAAACAAGAACATACCAGTAGCAAATGGAAGTACACAACAGACAATGAGAAATACAAAGAATCACTTATTAATATAAAAACCAAGCTTTCACTGTTATAGAAATGTTCACCAGGAAAGTTAAGAGTCAGCGCGAAATGGATAAGCCGCCAAAAACACCTGAAGATCAGTAACAGGGTGGCCAGGCCATAAAAAAGTAACTAAAGAGAAACTACTGAATGGTGATGTTAGAGAATATCATCAGAAATCGGAAAGAAGTTCGTTAAATTCGAATGGAGGAAGGAAAATGAGTAAATAACAGAAAAAAAAGGACACAATGAATAGAATACAGTAGAACTCGGTTATAACGACATCCAAGGGACCTGAAAAATTGTGTCGTTATAACCGAGGTTTACGCAGTAAATATGTTGGTACCACAGAATACCTGACGCTATAGGCGAGGTGTCGTTATAACCGAGTTACACTGTATAGAAGGAATAATAAATGTTACAGTAATTTACGATGATCTTCAAAGGCAGCAGTTTCTATAAATTGTCTTCCTTTTAACTAACTTGTGCAATGTCAGTAAGTACAAATAAATTCATAGGATATACTTGGAATGAAACGATGACAACATAACGAAATGCATAGAACAATAAAACTATTGGCAACATTTTACACATAGGAATGGACATTGGAAGAGAATATAACGAAAACTGTCGAGTAAGATATATTAGCGTCTTGGTACAGTTTACTAGAATTAACTAAATCATTTTCGTAACATGTTCCTTTCTACGGCGGGCGATGTAAATCGTCTATGCTCACTTGCTTCGGTAGCTCAGTTGGTAGAACATCTACTTACGACGTGGGAGACCCAGATTCGATTCCCATTGAGGTCAACTTTTTTTTCCCTTATTAATATGATCTTTTGTAAGTTTCTCGACATCTCAACGTACCTTGATTCCCACCGTACTTGTTTTCTAAAAAGGAATTGTACTTTTTCCACATATGCAATGTCAAGCGAGCGAAGGAGCGTTAGTTCAAGTCAAGTTAGATACTTTTTTATTATTACGCACAAGGATCGGACCGGACACTTCAGTTTCACCTACTTTCGGCCGGTGGCAATGTTAATTCCGGTGATCTGTACCTAGACGCACGTTAAGAAATGTTCGACTGTGCACAACAAAAGCACAACTTCCCTGATTAAAAACAGCAAACGAGGAAACCGTCAATGAGATCATATCTTAACCTATCCTGAAACTTTGCTAGGAGAGTCTACGTCCTGTAGAGAGGTAATACATTAACTGCAAGGTACCGAGATAGGAGCTGGAATATTGGTACGAAGTGTACAAAATGTATATTTTTTTTATAATTCAATCAACAGAAGTCACTTCTGCTTCACTTTCGTACTGGAATGAAACCCTACCGAGATGTAGTGTTGATTGAAAGTTAAAAAAACACTTTTTGTACACTTCGCACCAATATTCCAGCCCATATCTCGGTACCTTGCAGTTATTATTATTTTGTATATTACCTTTCTACAGGACGTAGATTCACCTAGTAAAGTTTCAGGAGAGGTTTCGTTATGATCTCATTGACAGTCTCCCTGTAAGTAAAACCATAGTCCCTCAACTGAAATCTGAGGCCAGTTTTACCGTACCTGCTTTCGTTGAGACGATAGTCTGTGTTACAGATTGAATGCATATTAGGGTAGGCCGATTCCCCCCCCCCCCCCCCAGATATTGGGGTTCGAGTTGTCATCAAAAGTTGTGCATTGCTACCAAATAAAGCCATGCGAAATACGGCCGTCCTAAAACAATATTTAACGGGGCCCTTGGACCCCTACCAAGGAATAAAAATATTAGAATAGTTTCCACATGTTAGGGTTCAAGAAGTTATGAAAAGTTGTGCATTGGTACGAAATGAAGCCATGTCAAATATGGCCGGTTTTGGCCGTCAAACGTTTTCAAACAAAAATTTTCTCGGGCTCCGGCTAAATATTTTTTGATCTGGCTGTGTTTCGGCGAACAAACATAACATAGCATTCTACAACTATTGAACACTACTTAAACTCAAATTTCTGAAACAAAGTTTTTTCGACAATTTTCGGCCCACCTAAACATTTTTTTTTTAGACAGTTGAGTTTGAGTAAGGTGTAGAATGTATGTTATGCTTGTTCGCCGAAACAATTCTGGAGCAAAAAATATTTAGCCGAGCCCCGGGGCCTCGAGAAAATGCCAATTTTGAAAAGGGTTAAAAACGGTCGATAAAAAAAAAAAAATGATTTTGAGTAGCCTGCAAAAGTTGTAGAATGTTATGTTTGTTCGCTGAAACACATACGGATCAAAAAATATTTAGCCGGGCCCCGGAGCCCGAGAAAATTTTTGTTTGAAAACGGACAAAATCACTTGATGGCCAAAAAGGACCACATTTGACATGTCTAAATTCGTACCAATGCGCAACTTTTCATAACTACTCGAACCCCAACATGTGGAAACTGGTATCACATTTTTATTCCTTGTTTTGAAAAAAAAAAAAAAAAAAATGGGCCCTTTAGAAATGTAGGAGCCCGGTTAAATATTGTTTTTAGGACGGCCATATTTGGCATGGTTTTTATTTGGTACCAATGCACAACTTTTTATGATCACTCGAACCCCAATATCTGGAAAAAAAAAAAAAAAAAAAAATCAGCCCACCCTAATGCATATTGTCCATAAATACCATAAAGTAAGGCTGTAGTACCGTGTAACGACCGTGTAACTGGAGGTTACTGGAACCAATTAATTTCCATCTACTTGCTACCGTTTGACTAACATGCATTAAAACAAGGTCAGTTTATGTCTCTGAACCCAACTCTGAGATAATTTTCTCTATTTGTTTTCGTTTAGAACTATGTAGTACAAAAATACTATGGTACAGTCTTATCAGATTAAAAAGCGTCAAATAAATCGAGATTTCTGAACCCAGAACGGAACCACTGTCAGTTTCTATCTGCATTAGTTAAGACGCTATTCTACGTTGGAGAGAGACGAACATATGGATCAAGCGAAATAAAAGATATATATATATATATAACTAGCATAAAGAAAAGGCGGAAGGGCAATTTAAGGTACATTTATGATAAGAAGGAAGGAATTTGTTAAGTATTACAACACACACATACACAAATACACACAGGTCAATTCTATAGTTCGAGCCCACTTATAGATGTATAGAGGAGAAAACGACGTGCACGTGTAGAACAAACACAAGGTTGAAGAGACAGTGGCGACACGTAGCGGACGACACATCAAGCTTGGAGAACAACTGATTGCTGTATAGCGCGTGGATTTCAGGAGCTTGGAACAACTGACAACTGTACAGCGTGTAAATTCGGGATGGGATCGTGGAAAGAAATGTGTTGAAAATACAGAGGAAACGGGAGGTTTCGAGTTATTGAAGGTTCAGGCCAGGTTTTATTTTCGCACTTAAACCATGAATAAAGGCGCCCTCCCACTGTCCCATAGATGGCGTGTTGAGGTGCTGGTCGTAGGGGAAAAACGTGAATTATGGCAACCAGGAAAGATAGATCAACATTAGTGTTCTGAGACTGGGGGTATCCGGTTTGTTGATAGTGCAAAAGTAGCGATGGTTGTTAATAAAAAGGTTCAGAGCACCACCTGCTTCCCCTACCTAAAAGGCATCACAGAACTTTCAGGTTAGGTTCATTAGAGGTGTGGCATGTACCCTTGGGATTTAGGGTGTACCGGCCACTAGCAGTATTGATAGTGACTGTGGGACAAGTGATGAAAATGGAACAGGTGCTACATCTCTTGCATATATATAGAGGCCGGTTTGGGGTGGTGGGGAGGAAGGATTCGTAAGGACCAAGATGTTTCTAAGATTAGGAGGATGCTGAAAAACTAATCTAGGTTTGGTGGGGAATATTGATCTTGTGTCTGGGTCAGATTGGAGAATGTGGAAATGAGTGTGTAGGATTTGTTTGACCTTGGTTAGTTTAGGATGGAACTGGGTGATTAGAGCCGGTGGGTTGGGATTAGTGTTGGAGGTTTGAGTGGGTTGAATGTGTGAGGATGCACAGCGGATCTGTTTTGTTACGAGGTTAGATGGATAGTCTCGGTTGACTAGAGCATCCTGGAGGCGTTGGTTGTAAGTTTCAGTAGCAGAGGTGGTGGAATTCATGCGTTGTCCTCTGAGGGCAAGGGAGAAAGGAATCGCTTTCTTGGTGTAGTAAGGATGGGAACTTGAGTAGTGTAAATACTGCATGTGGTTGGTATGTTTAATATGAATGGAAGTATTGAGGGTGTTGGTTTCTAAAGTGATGTCCATATCAAGGAATGTGACTCTTTTTGTTAGAGATGGACCAAGTGAACTGGACAGCACGAAATTGGTTCAGCTGTTTTAGGAATGTCTTGAGACTGGTTGACCATGAATCTATATCATCAGGATATCATCCAAGAATCTTATCCAGAGTAGTAGGGTCAAAGGCTGAGTTTGTAGGAAATCATGTTTAAGCTTGCCCATAAACAGATTAGCATAAGAAGGTGCCATTCTCGTACCCATAGCTGTGCCTCGGATCTGAAGTTAGTGTTCGTCGTCAAAGGTGAAGTTGTTACATGTGAGAACTAGGTTGGCCAGGTTAAGAAGGGAAGCTGTGGTTGGGCTATGAGGTTTGGGTCTTTGGTTAAGGAAGAATACCATAGCTGCTAAGCCATGACCATGAGAAATGGTGGTATACAAGGAAGTAACATCTATTGTACAAAGCAGTATGTCAGAAGGAAGAGGCGGTAATTTACGGATGATTTCTAAGAAGTGGTACCCATCGCGTATGTAGGCAGGCAGCGCTTGAACATGTGGTTGAAGGAAGGAGTCAACGAGAGCGAAAATGCGTTCAGTGGGGAATTCATAGCTGGCTACAATTGTGGATCTTCGGTAATAGGTCGGGGAACGTGGACTGTCCAGGGTTAGGTACTTTATGGACATTTCGGATATGCCCTCACGAGAACCATTAGTGTTAATGAAATCGGAATTTTTCTGTTTGTGGGTGTAGGTTAGGTCTGTGGCGGTGGGCTTCTAGGTACTGGCATCAGATAGTTGTCGGTAAGCCTCCTGGAGGTAGTCAGCTTTGTCTAAGACTACTATACTGGAACCCTTGTCCGCTGGGAGCACAATTATGTCATGGTTCTCGCGCAGCGCTACAAGGGCTTTGCGTTGGTTATGGATTAGGTTAGGTTATATATAGAAGATATGATTAAAAGGAAAGAATTTATTTACAGCTTAACAAATAAGTTGTAAGTAAATTCCTTCCGGCTTTCCTTTGTGCTAGTGATATATATATATATATATATATATATATATATATATATATATATGTGTGTAAAA
>JAGDQP010009503.1:44473-58827 GCA_022664845.1 Lepisma saccharinum
ACTTCACAAACACAATAGAAAAGCGGCAACGTTTTGCAAAAGCATTTACACATGGTAAGTAGACAGAGCGGACTGGTGCGGGACTTGGGTTAAGACGCAACAGATGATGCGTAACAGTGTGGCCAGGTTATAGGGGTAGGAAAATGACTAGATGTGTCGGAGAAAAACACCAAATGGAGAAGAAAGTGCGGAGGTTACTAGGCGTAGGTAAGGGGCTTCCTAAAGGAATAAGATGATAAAGAATCAAAGGGGAGCGGAAAATAATAAAAATTCAAGATGAATGGGAAAGGGAGAACTGAGAAACAATATTGAAAAATACGATGAAAGTGCAACTAGAGACGGAACAAAGAAGAAAATGGAAGAAGACACTGCACTGCTGGGAGTTAGAGGCAGTTGAGGCCGAGTTCACGGTTGGCGAAAAGGGTACGTCTGCTCCATTATCTTCCTTATTGTGGCAGGTGAATCAGGTTCAGGATTTTCAGGATTCTAACTCGAAAGGTTTCGTTAAAAGTGCAGCCGTGATAGGAAGTGTGTTCAGGTATGGGGAAGTGCGAAGTTGTGATTTGGAGGAGTAGCGATGGCTGTTTATGCGGATTGTTAGAGGAGTTTGGGTTAGGCCAGCGTAGGAGGAGGAACATAGGTTACAGAGTAGGAGATGAATGAGGTTGGAACATATGCAACTGCCGGAGTATCGTAAAGAGAATGTATTGTGAGTGACAGGATGTACGAAGGTCAGACTGGGATCAAGGATAGGACAGGTTTTGCAGCGGAGTCTATTGGACTTGCCAGGATTGAGAGGGGGTGGGGGGTGGGATTGGTCCAGTTCTGGTGAGAATCGTGTTGAGATTCGGAGGTCTGCGGTAAACTATTGTGGGGCACGACGGGAGAGCTCTTTCAGTTTCAGTTGACACAGTGAGTATGGGGTGCGCCAGTTTGAAGAGCTTTTGGAAGGCCTGAAGGCTGGGGTGGTACTGCGTGAGAAGACTGTGAGCGGAGGGAGCTTCACGGGGAGGTCGGTTGGAGTTAGAGTGATTTCTGGCACGGTCCAGTTCTTTACGGTTGAGGTGTTTGGGATATCCACGGTTAGTGAGAGATGTGGAGAGGGCACTGAAATAATTTTGGAGCAGGTCATCAGAGGAACCGATGCGGAAGCCCCGGACAGCAAGAGCGTATGGTATGGTATGGATGTGAATTGTTGAAATGGAGATACTGCATTTTGTTGATAGGTTTGATGTGAACGCCTGTCTCAAGTTGATTGTTCTTGAGCCAGACAGCCACATCAAGAAAAGTTGCGTGTTCCCGGGAGAGTGAACTTGACGGGGAAGATGCAGTTGAGATTTTGCAGAAAGGTTTCCAGAGACTCTTGTCCGTGGGTCCAGATCAAGTAAATATCGTCGATATAGCGAAGCCAGATGAAGGGTTTGAGAGGTGTGGAGTTGAGGTATTGGGTCTCCAGGCATCCCATGAAAAGGTTGGCGTAGGAAGGGGCCATGCGAGTGACCATGGCTGTGCCTTTGATTTATAGGAAATTGTGGTTCTCAAAAGGTGAAGTTGTTCATGGTGAGGACAAACTGGGCTAGCTGAAGCAGAAATGGTGTACTGGGTTTACGAGGGTTGGGGCGTGTGTCGAGAAAGTTTTCAAGGGTTACTAGACCATGAATGAGTGGAATGTTGGTATACAGTGACGTCATGTCAACTGTAACTAAGATGGTGTCAGGTGGGAGAGGATCAGAGATAGAATGGATTGTGGAGAGGAAGTGGTTAGTATCCTTGATATAGGAAGGGAGAGCCTGGACAAACGGTTGAAGATGGTCGTCAAGGATGGCGGAGATTCTTTCAGTGGGGGAGACAATACTGGAAGCGATGGGTCTGCGTGGAATACCAGGTTTTTGGATTTTGGGAAGTAGGTAAAATTTAGGGATTTTGAGATTGTGAGGACACAGTGTAGAGACAGTGGAACGCGACAGCCCCTCATGGGCTCCGTGCGTTTGGACACTCTTAAGGAGCACTGGGTGGGATCTTCCTCGAGGGGACGGTAAAAGGTAGGATCGGAAACTTGTTGAGAGGGCTTCGGATTGGTAGTCAGAGTAATTCATGACTACTGTGGTAGTTCCCTTGTCACCGGGCGGATAATGATGGTCGGATCAGAACGAAGATTGGAGATAGCTCCTCGTTCCGCAGTGGTGAGGTAAATTTACAATAAGGTAATATAAATAAAATTAATTTACAAAAAGGAAGGCATTTACTTACAGCTTATTTGTTCCATATGAGCACACACACACACACACACACACACACGCACTGTAATTAACATACTTTTTCGATATTTCGAACTTCCAAAGTCCTTATTCTTGACTGGAGAAGAAATGACAGACACGTGCAGATTGAAATACACACACTTTCCCCTACAACCAGCACCTCAACACTCCGTCTGTGGGAGGGGACCTTAATTCATGGCTTGAGCGCAAAAATGAAACCTGACCTTAACCATCAATAGGTCTCAACCTCCCATGTGCTCTGCATTTTCAACAAATTTCTTTCCACGATCCCCCTCTCGAACTTACACGCAATCCAGTTGTCAACTTTTCCGAACTCCTGAAATCAACACGCTATATACATCATTCAATTGTTCTCCAAGCTTGATGCGTCGTCCACTACGTGGCGCCTCTATTGTCTTAGTCTTTTATTCAATCTGCACGTGTCCGTCCGTCATTTGTTCTCCCGTCATGAATAAGGACTTTGGAAGTCCGAAATATCGAAGAAGTCTATGTTAATTACTGTGCGTGTGTGTGTTCTCATGTGGAACAGATAAGCTGTAAGTAAATTTCTTACTTTTTATTGTAAATTACCTTAAATTGCCCTTCCGGCCTTCCTTTGTGTTAGCGATATATATGTATATTTAGTTCGGTAAAAACTGGTATATACTGAAGTTCTATTTTTGGGCCTCTAATGCGCATAGATACAAATACTTCTCGAAAGAAGTTCAGGGTTGTTTCGAACTTGTTTTGTAGTCAGGATGCGAAATCTTACGAGGACAGGTGGAATTTATTAATTCCTATTGAGAATTTTAAAACTAATTTCCTTCCACTAACCTTTTTGATGCAGTGAGAAATCTATATTGATTATGTTAATCCTCTTATTCTACTCTTAATTTACACACGTCAGATTTAAATTCATACATATATTTCACTATGCAGGCCGAAACATGTACTCCGCATTCCACTTCGTATCAACTAGCCATGCCTCAGTCCAAAAGCCATCAGACTATTTCACCTTTGCATCTCAAAAGTAGAATACGAGATACTTCTCACCTTGCACTTATTTGGCTACCATGATAGGGAGAGTTGATAATCATACTGGTATAAGTCAAGTGGAAAGTAGAGTAAACAAAGAAAATGTCAAGTATCTTGTGATTCAACTCACAGAACTCGATACTTTCGTTTTGAATTCAATAAAGTACGAAGTAAACGAACCTTTCACAAGATATGGTCATTTAAAAATTGCTTAATCACGATTGACGACCATCATTATAAATCTCAGCCCTCCAAATGCACAGTAACGCGTTTCGTTTTAGCAGGGTTTCCAGTGTCTCATCAATATCCTGAGTGATAAAATCACAACATATATATCTCACTAATCAACTTCATTGTGTTACCTGAATAGAACAACACTTAGGTCTTGGGCTATAAACAGATAACTTTGCTGATAAGGCAATGTCAAATATAATTATAAAAAGGATAAAACGTTACAGCTTCGATACTGTACCAGCGTCTTCCTCAGACATTATCATCTGAAATACCAGCAATATGAATACAAGGCGTAAGTGTTGTTATATTCAGATTGGGCATTTTCGAGAGCTGAGAAGGGGGAGGAACACGTAAAATTCCTGAGGAAGTATTTAGAAGAAGTAACGCCAAAAGGATTAAGAATTGAGAAGAAAGGAGTAAGAATGTAAGATAGATGGAGGGAATTAAGAGGAAGCGTGGGAAATGTAAGGGTAGATGGATGAAATTACTTCATAATATGGAGAAGGAGCTGATATGGAATGAGATTAGGAAAAGGAATATAGAAGTCAAAAGAATAAAGGAGGTTAAGAAGAAAATGAAAGAAGAGATTGAAGAAAAAACTAAGTATTTTTTACGAAAGAACTCACAACAGAAGCCATGGACGAGTGGGAGAGACGTTTCAGAGAAGTTGAGGAAACCAGAATGAATGAGAAAGGAAAGCGGATAGGATGGATAGAAGAAAAAAGGATAGACACGGAAACGATAGTAGTGGTTATAGGAAAAGTCGAGATCACAGAGGAAGAAGAAAGGTTTCTGAGTTTGGAATATAAGTTTAAGGTTGCGAAGCAAGTAACAGACATTGAAGAATTGGTGTATGGGGTTGAAGAAGCACTACAAGATAAAGATAAAATGAATTTAATCGGCGGTAACAGCACTATGGCTTACGCCCGTCCCGATACGGGAGAAGCCCCTTATCTTTGTCACGTTTAAACTTAGTTGTTACTTAACTAAAAGAAAAAAAAAACTAAAATAATAAAATCATATAAAAGCTGAAGATGTAAAAGGTATTTAGAAACTTAAAATACTGGTGTAAATGGCCAGTATAAGAATTAATAAAACTAAAGATGTATAAAGTCTTTAGCATAAGTTAAAAACGTGCAGGCTGTAAATGGGCCTCCACAAAATAAAACAATAATACTACATAAAACTTAACAGCTAAGGGGCATAATCATCTCAAATCGACGGAGATAAACCTGTCTCACGAACACACAACAAAACTCTCCGCAACATATCTGGCTCATCCCCTAGCAATCACGCCATGCCATTGGGGATGTTATAACGTTGTCTGAGATGATTATATCCTGGACAATCTAAAAAGACGTGGCGAATACTTAAAATTCCATTGCATTGCAATGCGGACGGTCCAAACGTCACAACAGATATCCATGAGTCATGCGACTGTGCCCTATACGTAGGCGACATAAAAAAAAAAAAAAATTCCTCCCGCCTACTATCTCGGCAAGATGATTTCCATGGAGCAACAGTTACCTTAATTGCTTTTAATTTATCAACAGCAACGTCATCCCATCGTCGCTGCCATTCATTCCGTGTAACCTGTCTATAACATATGAACATGTCCAGAAATGGGACATGCTGAGTATCAATGTTGGCTCCTAACGAGGCCTCACGAGCAGCTTCGTCTGCTAGTTCATTACCATGGATAGCAACATGGCTTGGTATCCAGGAAAATACATCACCATCACCAGCAGAGCAGATGGCGTGTGTCTTAGATAGGATCTTGCACGAACGGATGCTGAGAATACATATTTTCGAGGCTTTGAACAACACTGAGCGAATCTGTACAAACAAGAATGCGATTGAAACCACGAACAAAAATAGAATCCAAAGCCATTAAAAGGGTATATAGCTCAGTAGTAAAAATACTAGCTTTGGGATTAAGACAAAATTGGCGGGATTCCCCATCTACTGTACAACAAACGAGCATCCAACAGATTCATCTGATTTGGATCCATCGGCAAAAACAGAGATAAAACGCCCGAAAACGTTGCTGGAATTCGATCATGGATGTCTCCGATTTCTTTAGAGTTGATAAAAGAGATATGAATCCGTGAAGAAGCACTACAGGAAATAGACGACGTAGAAATTAGATGTAGGACAAGAAGAAAAATTGCTACGATAGTGAAGAATATGTCGAGAAAATAGAAAGCTAATATTAGTGAGGAATAGAAGAAAGGTTTCAGGAAAATAGCATCCAGGAAGGACATAGTGATAGAATAAGCAGACATATGTAGTGACGGATAAAGAGTGGTGTGGGGAAAATGGAAAGAACTGAATAATGATGGTTATGAAACACAAAGGGTAAGGGAAAGGAAGAAAGTATAAAAATAATGATGGTGGAGAATTGCAAGAAACGTTTTAGAAGGTTAATAAATGAAGAATTAATAAAATAATTCTCAGGATGAAAAGATTACCCAAGATACATAAAGAAATAGTGAAGTTAAGACCGGTATTGGATTGCAGAGGGAACATACTAGAGCTTCTAGATAGAAGATGAAAAGTTATAAGAGAAGACGAAGAGAACACTGATGGAGTAAAGAAAGGAGAAGACGAAAATGTTTAGCTTAGATGTTAAGAGCATGTTTCCTAGCTTAAAGAGGAAAGTGATAATGAGAATTATAGAAAATGAAATGAAGAAGAAGGAACTAGAAAAGTGGGATGCCAGGAAGGTTAAAATGGGACTACAAACAGTGTGGGAGAATGGATAATGTGTTATAGGTGATAGAATTGTCAGGATGAACCAATGGAAGAAGGTAATAGAAAAAGGAGATAAGAAGAAACTTCTCAAGTTCTGCAGATATGTGGTTGACTGCCTAGGGATATGGAAAAGAACTAGGAGACAAATAGACAAATTAATAAGTGAACTAGAGGATGAAGACAAAGGAATAAGACTAAAAACTGAGATTGAAGACGGTACCGTAATATTTCCTGAACATGATAATAGAGAAAACGACAGAAGGGAAATTCAAAACCTCGTGGTACCAGAAGGATTGTGCGGCAGCTACTTACTTGCCATAAGAGAAGTGACGTTGATTATGCTACTAAGAGGAATTTTGTCAGGAATATAGAAGAGGAGATAGAGAGAATCAACACTAGTGAAGAACAGAAGAAAAAAAATATCGAGAGGTTATGAGGCCAATTAAGACAGAATGGATATGAAGATAAACGACGATGATAAAGAGTGAAGAGAAGTGGCATGGTATAGAAAGTGTGGGAAGAGAAAATCAAAGAGGATTCTAAACGGAGAAGGAGTCAAAACATATAGGAAAGAAGGTGTGAAGATAATTGATATGACTAGAGGAAAAGGCAGGAAGAAGAAGATAAACAATGAGCAGAAAGGGTTAATATATAAAGTATACTGTAACGATTGTGAGATGATGGGTGTAGATAGGCGAAACCAAGAAGATGATAGAAGAAAGATTAAGACAACACAAGGATGACGTCAGACTCAAGAGAGACACTAATGCTATATACAAACATATTAAGGACACGCGACACATGGTAGCTTGCGAAGGCGCAGAGCCACTGGAACAGGAAAGCAGAAAATTAATTAGAAAATGGAAAGAGGCTAAGAATATCAAGGAAGTAGGAGGTAGAGGTATGAATGGGAACAGTTGTTTAACCATTAACGAGGAATGGGACAGGGTGCTAGAAAAGGAGTGTAAACGAGTTTATTTGTGCTATGAGTGACAGTCATTGTAATAGCGCAGTTTAAACAACGAGATGTTTTCATTATACGTTTTTTGAAATGTGTTATGCAATTGTGTTTACGTTTTTTTCAAATGTTCACGTTATAGTGGTCTGGTCTGGTGTATATTGATTGAAAGGTGGAAAAGGGGTGATTCTTACAATTAAAATACTTTTGATAAGCTATTGAGACAGGAAGTGAAATAAAAGGTTGTTTGTGATTGTTGGGGCTGAGAGTACATTTTGATTGACAGGTGAAATGGGTGTTTTTCAGAGAAGAGCGATAAAAGATAATTTCAGGAAGTGAATTTTTAATAAGATGATTTACGTGATTGGTGGATAAGACAATCTCTTTGAGTATTTAAACTGATGATCAGTGAAGGGTATTTCAGATGATTTTGTCTGAGGAAGACGGTGGTACAGTGTCGAAACTGCATTTCATCACTACCATTAAAATGATCATAAATCTTAATTGCTTCAGGGTTAATCAAAATTAAAACAGAATAACTTGCAGGGTTAACGTAAGATTCCTTAGACTACCTCCAATGTTTATCATCACGTAACATCTAATTACAGTGTACATCTTCTGACTTGGATTAATAAGGATAAAGCCATAATTTTTATGCTGAGTTTTTATTAAATAAATAGCTCAAAAACTTATCCGGCTACATATTTTTGAACAGACTATAGGGGTCGTTCAAGTATTACGTAAGCACCCCACCTCATTGTCAGATAGAATAAGCAAAGTTTGAACCCCTATCCCTTTGAATGCTTACGTAATACTTGAACAACCCCATATCTCAATCCCACTTGACAAAACATCTGCAGGTTCTTAGTAATTTTGTGATGATGAAAACACAGATACAAATAGCAATGTATTTTCATTTCTTATTTATTTATGAAATTCAGACGATATCACATAGAATATTTAAACATTCAATTTACTTGTTTCATCATTTCGACATATCTTATTTACTTAGCTTCAACTGCAGAATTGTAGTCGGTGTGAAATCTCGAAAATAACGGGACAGCACAATCACGAAGACTCAGTTCGATAGGTGAACAAAACTTCACAAAACGGAGACATAGCTTTCCCACGGTAGTCAGTTTTGACCATTGTTCTCTGGTTCCATATAAACAAATAACAAAAGTTTCAAAAGCGAACTACAATAAGCGCTCTTTAATCCGACATGTTCTGAACCACGAACGTGCCGGATTATCGAACATCAATATAGTTTTAACGGGAATACCAAAGAAAAATGATTACAGTACAGTACAATGATATTTAAAACAAGTTCTACATGTAATAAGCTGTTCAATATTTTAAAAAAGTCTAAGAAACGTTAACGAACACCCGTAAAAATCCGAACGGGAGTGGCTCTATCGGTGTCGTACCGAAGAATGCCGGATTAAAGAGAGCCTAATGTGTTACACTCCAACAATGAATAATACTACAGTATGTCTTCAAATACTTATGACAAACAGAAAAGAACAACACAGAAACAAATCTAAAATTATTTAATAATAAAACCAGTTATTAATCCTTCAATGCATTAATCTGGAACTCCATCTAGTGTCCTTCGCATATTCCCACATAGCAGAGTACGTCCCTGGGACGTCCCATTTAGATCCCATTACCGTCAGAATGGTCCTGCTCCCATAGCGATGTCCTAAGGACGTCCGTGGGATAACTCTGTGGGCAATACAAACAGTTCATCCCGTATGGATGTACCCTGGATGTCCCCCGGAAAGCCGTCCGGGATTTCCTACCTGGAATTTCTATAAATTAAATCGACCTTACTATTATTATTATTTAATTAATTATAACTATACGAAGGATATGCCTTCGTATAGTTATACAAAGGATTAATTATAACTATACGTCCCATGGATGTAAACGGGACTTAAACAGGACGTCCCGATATCCTGAAAGGAGATCCGTCAGATATCCCTGGGACGTCATTTGGCTATATGGGTTAGCGCTTACACATCAGATTACAGACAATAAACCAAAGTGACAAACAATAGATTATATACATCTATATGAATAAAATTGAATGCTTGTCTACCTGTATGTGTTACTTATATAAATCTACACGCATGCATTGATTTCCACAAAATTTTGCATAAGTGTTCCCGGTCGTGGAGGTATTGCACCCCAGTTATTAGTGTTGCCACCTTTTTCATAAATTTATTATTTTTTAAATTGCTTGAATACTATTGGACATAATATCAGCACCAAATTTGCCATACACATTATTTGACAAAATAGAAAACTACTGTGGATGTCTCCGTACCCAAGCACCGAAGCTGTCAGTTTTGCCAACCTATTTACAAAATTAAATTTATACAAAAGTCTTTGCTTATAGAAATCTACACGCGTCTATTCATATTTACCAAATTTTGTGTACATGTGCATTAGAAATTGGGACAGGTCATAGAGGTCGTCCGTGCTCCAGTTGTCAGTGTTGCCAACCAAGTTAAAAAAACGTTCCTGTCAGTGTTGCTAACGTATTTTATTAACCCGGTACCAACGGGCATGCATATCAGCTAGCATAAGACATAATCTATTTAGAATTAATTTGTACAGGGCAAACCTCATATAAATTATCTTCAACACAAGAAACCGTACATTTATTTGTAATTATAAATATTTACTTGAATTGTTACGAATAAATTATTACAACTGTTCTTGTTGTTCTCTTCGTTTCAGCAATCAAATCGGGTGTTATGCTGTTCCTGCAACTAACTTTCCTGTACGGTCTCTTTCTTGAAGCATTCAACAATATGGCAGAATATATGTTTCCCGTGCCACGCAGTAACTGAACGTTTAATTAACAAACGAAATGGACAATTATTAAAATGTTAAATATGATTTCTATATACTGAAATTATTTTTATATATATCCGTGCATAACAGTTAAAAAAGATTTCAGTTTATTTTTGTAATCGATTTGTAACGTTAATTGGAAAAAATAAAAGTTCTATCAATCCATGTGTTAGTCATTTGTAAAAATATTGACTTAAGGTTAATGTAAAACAGTGGTCTTCAACCTTTTTTTCTCGCGTACCCCTAACTACGTTTCCCATTCAGCATGTACCCCTAGAGTTGATTAAAATAAATTAAACCCAAAGTAATATATTAAATAAACATGTTCCGTTGATTAAAAAAAGGGGGAAAATCGTAATTATTTTAGAAATACCCTGTTAATGACATGACTGAGCTTGTTTACGGCACGCAAACTCCTCAATTCTTGGTCGAATCAAAGCTGCTTCCGGATTCAAGTGATTTCTGTGCTTTGTTTTTATTGACGTCAATGCAGACAAGCCCTGCTCATGTAAGTAAGTTGACGGGAATGGCAGAAGTTGTGAAATGGCACTGTCACTAATTTCTATTCTTTCGGGGCAAAAATCATAAAGTCTGAAATTGAGAAGCACTCGAAGCGGATATTTCCAGCAGACTGCTTTTTATATTGCAGATGAGATTACAGTTACTAAAGGCGGTAGTGTTAAAAGGATTAGTTATCCAGTCTTGGGTCTTCTCGTTCAATTTCAGGAAATTATTTCAGAAACTGTACACTGAGATTTTGTAGGTGGCACTTCATTTTCTGCAAAAACCCTCAATAACACTAACACCAGTTTGTTCCGAAAGTTTAAAAACAGTTGGGAAGGAAAACTGCGATAATTCCAAATAAAAGCGGATTTCAATTTGGTAAGGAAACCCTTCACTTGGTTTCTCAGTTCAAAAAGGCGAGTCAATGCATGTCCTTGTGACAGTGTGCAACAATAGTTGAGCTTGTGTGGATCCCTTCTCCTCGCACATTTTCTTAAAAAGACGAGAGTTCAATGCACGCGACTTGATTAAATTTATCACTCGCTGCAACATTCATCGTTTCGTGTAAATCTCGAGTTTTTTTCGCAACCAAATTTTCTCTGTGTATAATGCAATGTTGCCAGGTTACATAAACATTTTTTTCGTGAATACGAGAAACAAGACCGTTTTTATAGCCTGTCATTGAAGCAGCCCCATCAGTGGATACACTGACACACCATTCCCACTCCAAACCTAATTCTACTGTTATAAAATTGTCAAGAATTTTAAAAATATCATCTCCCCTTGTATGTTCAGACAAATGCTTAAAACCGAGAATTTTATCAACAATAGCACCTTTTCGAACATCAAAATACCGAACGTATTCGAACGTAACTCGGCTTCGTCAGAAACATCTACAGATCCATCAGTTTAAATTGCAAATCTATTTTAATGCTTTCTACAATTTGCGCCAGAACATCCTGTGCCATATCAATAATTCTACGACATACACTTGTGTCAGAACCTGGAATGGATTTTATGTCTAACATTTTTTCTGCTATAATCAAAGCACCGGGGACGATAAGAGATTCTACAGAATTATAAGGTGATTTGTTTTTGGCAGCTAGTAATGCTAACTCAAACGATGTCTCCAATGCCACTTTCGATGATCGAGTAGAATTATGTATTATGTTGAAAGTTTTATCATTTTCTGCTTTGCGTTTGAAAAACTCAACTGACTTGTCCTTATACTCGCTATGATTCGTTATAAAGTGTCGGTAGAGTAAGGATGGTTTCATCGAGCTGTTTGATAAAGATTGATTGCAAAGAGTGCAGAGGAGAAGAGGTGGATCACTCATATTTGAAACAAACCCATATTTTATGTATAAATCAATGTAATAGCTACATTTGACATTTTGCCCGATTTTCTGATTTTTGCACTTGCTCACAGGTGGTTCCAGACTACCCGCACTAACACAATATGGTGAAACAGAAGCCGTTATATTTTTCTTGAACAGTACGACTATTGGCACTTTCTTCGTTGATTTTACGTTTCCCTCTTACGATAAGCTTATCCATGCTGCACCGAGGAAAATTCCAAAATAGAATGGAGCAACTTGAATGGTTACAAATTGTTCGGCGTTTCCTAATTCGCAAAGGTTAAAAAAAACGTACTTATCAACGCGACCACACCACTGAAGTTAAACAGGTTAACGGAAATTCGCCGAAGTAACAAGAAAAAAGAGGGGCAACTACCTACGTCTCTAGTCGAGGATTCGGAAGAACGCGCAAGGAACAACGAAACTCGCAGTACTGTACTGTTCAAGAATCAAGATCCCAGAATGTGAAAGTTTTGGGGAAGATTGTTTTGTCCCTCCCCTCCCTCTCAATACAAGGTCAACACCCATGGCCAGGGTCTTCAAAATAACGTCTTGCTGCTACCTACAGCAGCAGGGGACACAGCTGGAAGTGATGGTGACATTCCTGTCCTGTACCATTCGGCAGAGCATCTTCTATTCTAAGAAGAAAATATTGGTCCCCCCTGATCATTGAGAACCTTTTGTTTGAACCTTGTCAAAAATACAAATATGGAATTGGAAATAAATAATTTTCTGGAGCTTTGATCATTTATGAAATATTAGGTAAGGTTACGTACCCCCAGGAACATCTTCGCGTACCCCTGGGGGTTCGCGTACCCCCGGTTGAATACCACTGATGTAAAACAACGATCTCCAACAAAAGATGGCAGCACTACCTCTGTATAATGTATTTTTATCGTTGCACGAAATTTCAATGCTGCTCCTACAAATTCAAGCCTAGAGAGTTCTAACTTTCAGGGAAGAAAGTTCATAACCAATTCAAGAGTTCTATCCATGCCGATTTTTAATTTTGTTTTTTGTTCATTGTTGAAAGAGCTTCATTGTTATAGGTTTTGATATTCACGACAACAATCAAGCGCTTTCAACAATGAAGAAAAACGAAAATAAAAAAATTGACATTGATCGAACTCTTGAATTGGTTATGAACTTTCTTCCCTGAAAGTTTGAACTCTCTAGGCTTGAACTTGTAGGAGCAGCATTGAAATTTCGTACAACGATAAAAATACATTATACAGAGGTAGTGCTGCCATCTTCTGTTGGAGATCGTTGCTTAAGTAGATTATCGTTTGAAACCAAAGGTACAAATTCTTGGAACAATATTTCTTCGAATCAAACTGGAGGAGTAACATTAACTTGAAATTCTTATCAATTACAGTGGTTTTAAATTCGTCGCAGTAAATTTTGGAAGTACTATTAGTTTCTCGTAGAATGTCGATAAGAACGGACACAATTTTAAAAGTTATTACAGTGAATTTACTAATAAAAACCACCTCTTAAAGAAAGAACTTATGGTATGCTTTGTGAATTTTTTTGAATCTAGTTCAATGTGCCACGAATTCTACATCGCTGGACTCTTATTAGCGCCCCCGTAGGAATAGGGGAAAATATACAGACTGTCCTGTTTGTCGGTCTCTCCCACCACCACGTTCATATAATTTCTATCGGCTCAACGAACCTTAGAAGAGTCTGGAAAATAATCATTACTCTTCATTTCCTAGACAACCATCTTTCATTTAAGATAATAATAATATAATAACAGTCACATAATGAAGACATTTTGTTAGTAAACCTCTAAAATTATGATACTATAATTTGATATTGTTTATTATTATTATTATTTGTCGGTATTTTTCTCATTTGCAGCAACTTCAAGATTGTAGATGTAATCTTCAATTTACCGTATAAAAAAATGAATCATGATCCCACTCGGCCATATATCAGGATTGTTAATGAATTTTGAAAATCAAATTCATCAACTTCAATATGAAATAAAAAACAGGAATTATATTTTGTTTTTTAATAGTGTACACTTTACACATTTAATATGTTGTTGTTTAACGAGATCTTCAAATAATTTCTTCACAAACTGTAGGACTACATCGACTTCTAATACTCTCCTTCTACTGGAAATTAAATTCGTTTTAGAGCTACTTCGACCATAAGCTAGTCGACGCTAATTTTTTCACTTCATCACTGCTTACTTGTCTGCTTATTATTATTATTCTGCTAATTCTCCATTTTTTATTTTATTCCTATTAACAAAATTATTGATTTATCCTGCTTTAATTCTACACTATTAGAACTATCTTGATGTTCGCTTACTGTACAAGAATAATATAATAATATACAGGGTGAGTTTTTTAAAAGTGCCACACCTGAATAATTTTCAAA
>JAGDQP010009504.1:4928-58825 GCA_022664845.1 Lepisma saccharinum
TTAGAGAATATTTCTCAAATTTGCAGAGATATCCCTCCTGTGTGTAAGTCTTGTGAAGGAAAATTAAAATTAGGAATAATAATTCCCATTGGGTTAGAAAAATATCCCTGTGGGATAACGCGAGGGAACAGCTTGGTGAGATTTTTTGGAAACGAAAAGTGATTTTTTTTTTTTTTTCAAATATCACCCTTCTGTAGCTAAATATCAGGACAATATTTTTCACAAATGTACATTTGTGCATATTTCTGGAAGTCAACTAAGATATACCATATTTTAATATATTCATTTTTGTGATAAGAAAAGTTAGTGAGAGATATACGTCAGAACTTTTGTCCATAGTTGTATATATTTCAGCAGTATATGCAACACTTCGATTTTTTTTAAAAGTTTGTTCTTTATAGTATATCATTCTAAACATTATGCGTATCATTTTGATTTAAGTCAATAAAGATAGATTCATTCTTTTTTCAGGATGATCTTCATGTAGTAGACTCATTAGATATTCCAACAGATGATCCTAAATATATCGAGGACTTGATAGAGCAGCGTGCGTGGGGAATGTCAACGCTCTTTGTGGATGAGTAAGTAGTTGCTGTCCTTCATGTGTGTGTTTCAAGTGCGACTTGATTATGTATGTATATCGTAATGTTCCTGCGGCCCTCTCTCAGAGTGCCCTAGGTAGAGCAAGTAATACACGGGTTTGCGGTTTTAGCCCTTAACCAATTTTATTATAAATTTGATAAATAAACAAGTTGCTAATAGGTTAACGAAATTAGCGTCCTGTAGACTACTGATTACAGAAATGTTTAGTGCGGCCGTCTTCTCCTTGCGTGGTGTTCTCCAAGGAGAGGCCAGGGATGAGGTACCGTGCCAGAAGCGAAGCCCTCTGTGCACGAAAGGAAGACACCAGAAGCGAAGCCCTCTGTGTGTCTGGGATGCACCAGAAGCGTGGCCCTCTGTGTGCAATAAGGTTGAGTTAGGTAGAGTACACACCAGAAGCGAAGCCCTCTGTGTGTGTGTGCAGGATGATACCAGAAGCGAAGCCCCCTGTGGACAGATGAAGGAAGAGGAGTTGACCACTCAAGAGTAAGTGATACCCAGTAGTCCGTGCTGCTGGGTTTTATAGGTGAATGTAGGGGTAGTCCTCTATCGATTTCAGCTCCCTCTGTCTCTTGATATCAGCTCCATCTGGTGTTTTGGTGTGGAGTTGTCTGTCATCTGCCACTGTTTATGTCACTCATTTGTTTGTTTTGATTACCTATTTACATACAGAAACACTGTCAGTGCACTTACGTAATATACGCGTGTCTGTGAACACACGGGATATTGCAATATAAAAGAAGACAACCAGAAACGTTCCGGTATATACAGTTTAATCTTTTTTTTTTTTGTATCTAAACATATGCTTTTTTTGTATATACTGGTACATTAAAGAATAAAAAGCTATTGACTGTAATAAATTAATGCAAATCGAAGTTGGCAACATTGACAACGGGTACATGGTAATGAGGAACCACATTATTGTACGTTATAGTGAAATTATGTAAAACAGGTGATCACTGCGATTCTGTTAACAATCGTGAAGGCTTCAAGGGTCCCTTGATAGCATCTTAGGCACACATACATTTATTTTTTTTATATAATAAGTTGGCAACACTGACATCTGGAGTGCTTGGGGATGGAAACACCCATTGTATTTTTCTGTTTTAACCGAATAATGTGTATGCCAATTTTGACACTATGCAAGCAATTTGAAAATTTTTTTTTTTTTTTAAATAATGGGTTGGCAACACTGACGTACTGCACTAACCAAAATGGTTGTGGCGGCTCGGAGCTAGTCTAGCTAAGACCTTTTTAACGACACCTCAGCCACACTTTTCTATACCTTACCTTTCCTGACGTTTATATTTTGGGCATGAATCAGTGAAGGGAGTACGCGGGCTTACAAGATCCCTTTTTGCTAGTTACACAATCAGAGAAACTAATAAAATGAAACCTAATTTTGTATTGTAATAGAATAAGTGTTTATTTTAATTATGGGTCAATTAGATCAAAAATATAATTATTATCTGTATTACGAGCATTAATTACATTGTCCAAAATTTAATTTTATGTATACTTGACCTATTGTTGGTACTGACTATATCCCAGGTACCAGAGGGTTGGTGCAATATGTGCGTGTGTACTTACAATCCGATAGGGAGCTTTACAGTTATAGTAATTACCGAAAATAGCACACTATTTTACAAAAACATTATAAGCAACTGTAGGTAATCTTACTTCGTAGAAGCTCTGAATTCAATTTTCATGAGATCTGACCGTTAATACGTTTTTTCAGGCGAAAGTTTCAAGGAATTTGACCGAAAGGTCTTTCCCATTGATTTTATGAGGGATCGTCTTTTTCTACGCCCTCGTTCGAAATAGCGTACGAAATCTAACATTCATTGTTTGTAGATGGTAATTTCTTTAACCCAAATACCTTGTGTGTGGATTTATTTGAAAGATATATAAATAAAATTGTATGATTGACCTAGTGGGGAAATAACCCCGGTCAACGAGTGCTCTACCAATTAAGCTACCAGGAAACACGGCCAAATTTCGCCGACCTGATATCCGTGCGGGTTAGGGCGCTAAGCCAGCGACGTGAAGGTCTTGGGTTCGAATCTCGACTGAGGCCTGGATATTTGTGATTGTGGATTTTAACTAGAAGGTGACGGATAATTGTGACGGGCCGAAGTCAAATGTTACTGGAATGGTAAAATAAAGTTTACCAAAGAATTTTTACGGCCAGATTCTGTACATGTGATATATATTCATCGAAAGTCTACCAAACATGCGTGACTCTGCTGGCATTCCATTTCATATGGACATTTCTGTTGATATACCTGCAAATCGTGCAGTGTCCTACTAGGCAAGCGACTTTCATCTGTACATTGTATAACATATTCACCCACAAGGTATTTGTGAAAAAAAAAAAAAAAATGAAATCACAAATTATTTTCTCTGCGTTTACATATACGAGAAGATAACACATGTTAATGCATCTTTTTTTTTCAGTACTGATATTATGCCACGAAATATAACAGCCGCAACAGATTCTATAGGACACGTAAATTTGATGCCTGTTTATGGTAAGTAGCATTGTAGCTTCGAAGGGTATCTTTTCCAGTGTTTTTCCTCAGTCATACAAGGCAAATACCGGGATGGTATCTACAAAACAGACCCTGACCGTCTACTACTTTTCAACATCGTCTCCCCATCCTATCCCAGCCTGAGCCATTGATGCCTAAAGGCTTTAAAATAGATTCTGTTCAATTCAGAAGATTCATTTTTCACTGATTTGAATCTTGGCTGTGATAGTGATGTTTGTGTAATGACGAAGCTATGGTTAACAGATCCTTGTCCTGCTGAACGAGCTAATAGATAAGAAGATTGTAGAGATTCCGTGAATCTTAAAGACTCAGTCTTGATCTAACCTCATTCTCTCCTAGGTAGAGGTGATTTTTCTATATAGGAATCGAGGAACTTCGTACAGTCCAAAGAAATATATTTAATAAAAAATAATAAACTTTTCTCTAACAGAAGAAAGTTAACGTCTGAAAAATGCATGTAGAGAATTTAGTTAAATGTGGAATGGTAACATTGAGTAGAGGAAAGTAATGTATCTAGCGGGAAGAGATAAGAATCTAGTAGATTTAAAGACTTACAGTTCCTACACTTTATAAAAACGACGAATCGCTACTGCTCCTAGGTTCTTTATCCTTCTTATACTGCCCTGTAGGTTTGGTGCGTTTTTATAATTCAAAATTACAGTTAAAAAATCGAAACTGATGCCATTCCCATGATCGAAATTCGTATGTAACAGGAGGCTCTAAGGGTTATCTCGTTACCTTAGTTATATTGAAATATAAGGCCAGGCTCTTCCCTTTCTATTCATTTTTCACAGAGACATTGTACTAATGAAATAAGGAGAAAGACAGGCTGTAGCCGAAGGGGCTTTCTGATCGAAGGATCTTTTATTTTGTGTGTGTGTTTTCAAATTTTAAATCCGACGTATTGTCTGTTGTTTATTTCAAAACTGAAGGGAATATGAATTAGATTGTTTTGTTTCATTTGGTCGCAATCTTGAGTTAATAATTAATTCATAAAGAGAAAATCTAACTGATTTTTTTTATTTTCGGGCTTCTTATGTGAGATTACTAACATTCTGATTTCAAGCTCACCTTTCAATGTCGGTATACAGAAATTCCTTGTGTAGTTACTGAAAATATACAACTTAAGAAAATGTAGAAAACATATTTTCAGATCCTTCTTCAGTCTTGAAAGGATCAAGAACATGGGGATTAGATAGGTTAAAACAACCGGTGGAAGAATATATTCAGGGTGTTGCAAAATAACACCGACAAAGACACCTCACGAGATTCCTGGCATGAAAATAAGAAGAAAAGTATAGACCATCGAAGTCACCCGAAAGCGTGGGAAAAATGAAATTTAGACCTTAAAATTTTTCATAGCATTAACAGTAGAACTGAGGCGGCATGGCATCCTCAAATACTTCAAACCTGTTCTATTCAAAAATGCATATTCCAAAATACTGCAATGGATTCGCAAGGGACTCGCCAAAGAAAGTAGGGGATTTCCAGACATTCTCCGGAGTAAATAGTTGATTGAAATAAGCATGAATGGGACTACTTTCCGTATGAGTACAGATGATAAGCGTAATCACCGCCATCTAACCGGACATTGAACTGTTAAAAACACCAAATATTAGTTAACATGTATGCAATTCTTACCCTTTTTGTTATGGAAGCACGCATATTAAAAAAAAAAAACTTCCCGCAAAGGAAATCTGTTTGAGATACCGACCTGGCGTAAACAAATTATTATTACTTGGTAGAAAGTAGTCCCATTCAGAATTTTTTTGGAATCTCCTATTTTCTATGGAGAATCCCTTGCGCACCTATTGCACAAATGTCAAAATTGGGAGGGTTTCAGTGAAGTTTTGTACACTTTCTATGGATTTTTCACAGCAAAAATTTTAAAGTTGCGGGATGACTTGTCGAGACTTTGGGGGGGCGGGGGGTAAACACCCCCACAGGGCGTGGTCTGGCGGTATCACTGATTGTCCACTCTTTATATTCAGATGTACGTTCTTAAGTTCCACCTCCTCTAGTCAATGTTTTGTAAGAAACATAAAATTTATGAAAGTCTTGTTAACTGCATTGAACTTTACGCAGTAAATGAAATGGAAGATTTTGTTAACCGTGTTAAAGTGAACAAACCAAAGCAAATATAAATCAAGAGATAGCTAATGATGTTACACATATGATATTATGTGTCGTACATGACATTGCACTTATTTAAATGTGTTTTACTTTTACTGGTAGCTTAATTATTGTAAGAAAAGTTTTTTTTTCTGCTTGTACTAAAAGACTGCGCACAAAATAGTGCTGCTTTAGCGTAAGGTCCTATGCATGAATTTTGTTTATATAATAGTAAATAGTTTTGTTTTATTGATTTTTCTTTAATAATGCATGTTTTTGTTAATTTGAATTTTTGGATAATTCGAATCTTTTTCGTATCCCCGTGGAGTTCGAATTAAAGAGAATCCATTGTACAGTAGAACCGCGGTAATGCACTTCCGCTGATTCGATTCCTCGCATAATCTGACTCTGGCAGAGGCTGAGAAATGTCGACGTATGTTTGTCCTTATTCTTAAAATAGTACGTACTTTGTTGAGTAAGTTAGCTGGTGACACACTATCAGTGCGTTCTGATGTGTAACTTTAAGGGTGTTTGTTGTTTAAGCAGTGACTTTTTACAAAGTGGACAGTTTGTTTGTGCTAAAAATTTGCTTTCGGTGCAGTGTACTCGTCCAATTTTGGCAATTGAAAAGCGTAAGCACGTGACGCTGAACTTGTAGGTCTTTAATGTATTAAATATTTATGCTCCTCTGATAATCCGACCATGCCCTTAGTCTCATAGGTGACGGATTAATGGGGTTATACTGTATTAACATATGAGCTGGCGACACAAGGTACAGCATAAGGTAATCGTGAGCGCACAAACTGGGTGCAAGCGCGTTGATGAAGTGTTATAAAGTGTCCCGTATTTTTAATGTTTAAATCTGGTCATCCTGTAGTACGGTGCTACTTATTCTATACAAGTAAGTTATTGTTGTAGCCATTCTTGTTAAGTGGTAGATTATAGGAATTATACATCATATCGTTCAGTTGCATACACTTAAATAACACGCAGATCATAGAAGCTGATTCTCCAGTTTCCTTACACTCCCAATAACACAACACCAATTTTTAACAGTCTTTCCCTGCTGCTGTGGTGCACATTCTGTTCAATACGACTAACACATCAATACGCCGCCTGTGCCGGAAGGAGTCTGCATTCACGGTTTGAGCGCAAAAATGAAACCTAACCTAACCTAAACCTTCAATAATTCTAAATCCCCCATCTTCCTTCGTCACCCTCTACTTCCCTTTCTGCCCGTTTGCACAGTATTTTCAATATGTAACCTTACACAATCGCATCCTGATACTTATACCTAGTGCGTTAGTGAATTGTTTCAAATTTAAAGAGTCGTCCGCTATGTGGCACCACTATATCGTTACGTGTACCTTGGTAGTCGTCAGGGGCAACGGCGCTGGACCGCGATTCACGAGGTCGCGAGCTCGAATTTCGCCGGTGGCTTGGATGTTTGTGGATTTTAACAGCGTTGCACTTGTTCAATCATGATAAGCCGAAGTCAGTAGTTACTAAAAGTTGCCTAAATAAAATAAAATTTGAAGTTTACATGTTCGTAAAAAACAATTTCTTACTTTTTGATAAAGAACTCATAAGGGTCGAAATAAAAGGTGCTTCAGAATGAAGCATATTACTTTCGGGAGGTGATTCCTGACATCGAAATAACTAAAGAAGTTCCTATGAACATGGGTGAAATTTCGCTTCGTTTTTGACAGACAGCTTTTCCAACTTGGAGCCAAAAGCTAACGCCTAACAATGGGAAGAAAATGAATAATTCTCAATAATCAGAAACGACGCACTGAATGTGAATTTCGTTTGCGGAAATTTGTTTCTTACAACTTAGTGGATATCAAGAGTGAAAACATGATGTGACCGGGCTGTCAGTATTGTCAGCATGGTATAACATGTAAATTTTTCAAATGGCAGTATAAATCATGTTATTGGATATCTGGCATCCCCCAGTGATGATAAAGAATGTACGTAAAGCACACATCGCAGTGTTGCAAGCTATTGATAAGAGAGAAAGGTTTTCGCGATCTTGTACAAACTCCGTATTTTCCTAGCATATTTCATCTCGTGTCTTATCCATGAGCTTGCAACACTGTGGTGTGTGTATTGTTTATCATCACTAGAGAATGACAAATGCTTAATAACACGACGTAGTGCCATTTGAAGAAAAAAATAACGTTATACTAGGTTAGCAACACTGAAAAGTCGGTGACATTGCGTTTTCACTCCTGATATCCACCAAGATGTTAGAAATGAATTTCCATTCAGTGCGGCGTTTCTGATCTATTGAGAATTGTTCATTCCCTTCCATTATATGGCGTCGACTTTGGGCTCCCAAGTTGGAAACGCTGTATCTCCAAAACGAAGCGGAATTTCACCCATGTTCATAGGAACTTTTTTTTTTTTACTTGTTTTGATGTCAGGAATCACCGAAAGTAATGTTCTAAGAAATCTTTTCTTTTTTTCGTGAATTAAAATAAAAAAACATCGTTCTTTTTCACGTTTTTTTTTAACGTGTCCTTTTCTTTTCTGCCGGCAAGTATATGTTGCTTTACGCTGCAGATCTATGTAATCAGCAGTAATGGAGCTCAGATCCTCTGACATTTATCCAAACTTACTATTGCTTTTTGTTACTGAATCTTTGCGAGGCAAATGATCTGATTATATATGCATTCACTGCCACCGTATCATGGTTAACAAACATAAGGAATTAACGAAAGACTTGCAGACTGAAGTTATTTGGTGTAGTTTGTAATAAACTACTAATAAACATTCAGCAAACAAACGAAATATTTTGTATTAAAGGAAGAATATAAGTTCCTAGAGATAATTGAACTCCCGAGGCATCTTTACTATCAATTGAAAAACTATAAATTCTTATCGAAACCTGCTCCCATCGCGTATACAATACATTATATTCTAATCACGGTATTATTCAAGGATCTGTTTTTAATCGTAATTACTGTAAACAAAAAATCAATTATCTGTAGCTTAAAATTCGGGTAGATACCCTGCTTCTAATCTCGGGTAGATGTATGGTTACTTTTACTAGTACATTGTGTTTTACTATAATAACTCGGGTGCATTACTTCCTCATGTTCCGGGCTCCAATTCCTACCCAACACTGTGAAATATATACAAATACAGATAATGTAACAAAAAAATTTTTATGTTGTGTGCATATTGTATAAATTCATAATAAAATGAATACTCTTGCAAAGAAACTACATGAAAAAAATATGTTTTTTCTAATTCGTCTGTTCCGATCATAAAGTAGCCGCGTCCCGCTACACCATCTGCGCTTTTCGAAAAAATAGTAATAGTTGTATGGCGGCCATATGAGAAATTGAGTTTTGAAGTAGGTTGGCAACGCTGACAACTGGGTGCTTCGGGACGTGGTCAACCACAGTATTTTTTGATTGTGTCGAATTTGTTTATCTTAAATTTGGTGCGAATACGTAAAACTGTATGGAAGTAATTTTAAATATTATTTTTTTAACTGATTGGCAACACTGTCAGCTGTGGCGCCTGAAGTACCTCTATAACATAAATGCTAAGTTTGGTGCTGATACGTCAAATGGTATGGAAGCAATTGGGAATATTACAATTTTTAAATTGGTTGGCAACACTTACAAACTGCAGTGCCTGTATGACCTGTCCCAGTAGCTAAATTCCAAGTTTGGTGCAGATACATCCGACACAATGGAAGCAATTTCAAATTGGTTGGCAGCAGTGACAACCGCGACGCCCGGATTTGGTTTATAACCTGTTCCAGTACCTAACGCGTACGTATGTAAACTTTGGTGTTAATCAAAGGCACGCATTAGATTTATATTAAAACATCTGTATAAGTTGAATTTTAAAATAGGTTAGCAACACTGACAGCCGTGGTGCTTGGGATCGGAAACACCCAAAACTTTCTCCTGTTGTATTGAATGATATTTATGCTGAATTTGAGGCAGATACGATATGAAAGCAATTTTCAGAAGAAAAAAGAATCATGTTTTAAAATAAAGCTGGCAACACCGAGAACCGGGCGACCCGGGATATATATACAGAAAAATATTTGTAATCTTACAGTATCGACGGTTTAATTTATGTTGGTTTTCTTCTTAATTACCTACATAAAAGTAACTGTTACTTGAAGAGATGTTTGCAGTATTATAAATCGTTGCCTTGAAAACGAAATTAGAAAAAATATACAACCTTTTTTCCCATGTACAACATTACCCCGAAAGTAGTGTACTTTGTTTTGAATCATCCTGTATATATTTTTTATCTGTGTACTATTTGTGTGTATAGAGAAGGAACAATATTCTGTAGGTATCCTTTTTTTAATCTTACAATTTGATATAGATGTTATTATTATATGTTAGGTTTTCGAACAGAATTTGTTTGGTTGCTTTACTCATTATGGACATGTAAAAATACTTAATTGTACATCTTACTGTATGATGATCTTTTGTAATTAAGTTTTACTTTAAATTGCCCTTCCCACATTCCATTGCCTTGGTGATATTGTTGTATTTATGTGTAGATATTAATGAAAATGTAATGGTCAGCTTCTGTTGCAAAAATTTTAAGTGGAAATTTTTAATTAGAGGTAAAAACAAAACAAGATATGTGTGTATTTCGTTTGCTGTAATTTTGTTATATACTCCTTGGCGTTTTTCATTTATTTATTTCTTTCTTGGTTATTTTAGGTTTAAATGTTTACAGTATGTTGAAACATGAGACCCTTGTCTTAACGCTGGCTGCCGTGAATCGTATAGAAGAGAAGCTGCTGTATCATCTCCATAGGAATGATGGCACATCTCCGTGCAGAAAGTTCAATTTATCCCAAGTTTAGTTTGAAAACAGCGATAGAATAATTTTTTTGTACATATTTAGAAGATTTTGTAAAATATATGTTTTAAAAAAAAATATTTTTTGTTTTTACGAGTTTTTATTTCCAAAGATGTCTCTTTAGCGACTATTTTCACGTAAGAAATAACCTCTTTGCGTAATATCCTCTGTTTGAAATGGTTGTAAAACAATTATTTATTGAGCCCGATATCAGCTTCATTATGTTGCATCCCGGTTCAATTCTAGAGGTGTTTGAAAAGGTTTACCAGATTTCACGGTAGTAATCCCTGATGAAGGGAAGTAAGAACATCGTTACTAAACATGCGTCAGTGAATTTGTTGTTTTCGAGAAATTCGGCCATTAAGTTTAAAATTTTTAAGCCAACTATGCATCTATATAAAATCGAATGTCTGTGTGTTTGTTTCAACGCGATACAAGTATACGTGTATCGATTTCCACCAAATTTTGCATACATATTCCTTGGGTCCAGGAGCAGATTATGGAGATATTTTAAGTCTCCGGAAGTGACCGTGTGGCCAATTAATGGACGACTAGTCTTACGACACGATAGGTCGTTATGGTAATCCGCCATGTTAATGTCTAAACAAACAGGTGTTTTGCAGGTCAATCAACAATTTATATGGTTGCCAGATTGTCATCATTACTGTGAAAGATACAAGTGTTTTTCTTCTGTTTCCAAAGGAGTGAAACTAGAAAAGAAAGTGGAAGGAGTCGGGTCGCTGTAATAAGCGCGAAACGGAGCTAACGGAACGGAATAAGCGCGAAACTGTATTAACGCGAACAGATTAAGTGCGAAACGGAATTAGAGCGACATGAACAAGCGCGAAACGGAAGTAACGCTAACGGAACTAGAGTGACATGAACAAGCGCGAAACGGAATTAGAGCGACAGGAACAAGCGCGAAACGGAATTAGAGTGACAAGAAGAAGAAGCGCGAAACGGAATTAGAGCGACAAGAAGAAGCGCGAGAGGAACTAAAACGAAAGTTTTGCTCTTATTCCGTTTCGCGCTTGTTCCGCGATCCCGAAGGAGCCAATTGTAAGTAAATTAATTTCACGCAACTTCATTGAACGCAATTTTTAAATACGTTGATATGATTATAAGGATAATTCATCGTAGCTTCTTGAGTTCTTGATTATTTTTTAAGGGGTAGTTATATCTAAGAATCTTAAACAAGTTGCTAATTCGGTTATAGTCGAGGACACACCCTCAAGCAAATACATACTAGTGATAAAACCAAGCCCTTGTATCCTATGTAGAGCGGCACAAATTGGTATTGCAGGTAATGTTTTCAAGGGACAGCATAAATTAAGATTTCAAAAAGATAATAGTACCTTTGTATGTGTTTCATAAAAAAAACATAGTGTACCGGAATAAAAACTAGGTGCTCACCTCAACGTTGTGTGTTTATTATTCATACTAAGGGCTGATTTTCATGAAAGCTTGCGATTTGGATGAATAGCCAATTTAATTACGTGTTACACGTAATAGGGGCCTTAAAACACTTTGTTTCAATTGGCTACTCACCCTAATCGCAAACAACGCAATCGTTCATGAAAATTAGCTCTAACTTGCATTTTCCCGCTTTGCGAATGTGCATCAAATCTGTGTTATATCATATGTAAGCAAATGTACATGATTGGACTCCAGAGCATATTTTGCTCTTTCAATCAGTTTTCGCTCGTCACCGAAATAATCAACACTTCGAAAGCTATTAACAGCCATTACTTCCACAACTGATTATCTACCTCTCTGCCATCAAACTGTTTGTTTTAGACTAGGCCTCCTCCGTCGCTATGATAACTAACCGCAAGCAAGTAATGTTGATTTACCAAGGTCCCACAGAACCCTCGGATGGACTTCTAGCCAAGGTAGGCCACTTTTGTCCAGTACATAATTCCACATGTTTCATCATGATTTTAGTTGTCTATTAAAAGAAGACATTCCATTGTTGATTACAATGAAATAAATCTTCATGCTAAAAACGACAATGAAAGGAATAAATAATATTTTAGATTTTTTTAAAATTCAAATTTTGATTGTTGTAAACCAGAAATAGCGTAATTTTATTTGATTCAATAACATTTTAAGAAAGTCTAATATGCAAGATGGAGTCAGTGTGGCTCAGGTGGTAGCGCGTCTGACTACGAATCGGGCGGCCGGGGTTCAAATCCCGGACAGGACACTGGAGACTTTTCTCGCAGTGTTCCTTCCCATGCCTGGCACTCAGAGGTACACTCTCCTCACTCTGAGGTGCACTCTCCTCCTATGAAATTGAGTACCGGAGTGCCCTTGGTATTCCTGGGCACCTTGGGAAGGTAAAGGCGGTCGAGCGTGGGACTGACCACCCCACTTCACTTCGTACCGTAGGTCAAGAAAATTTGGAGCGCTACCTCCACATCCCTCATGCACCGTTCACGGCGCGTGCGTATCGCACAGGGGATAGCTTTACCTTTACTTAATACGTAAGATAGGGCTAACTACTACTAACAGTGGTAGTAGTCGTTGCAGTTGTAGTAGTTAAAGTACAACTCAGTGTTGCCAACGTATTTTATTGCCCCGCATCAACGGGCGGTCAAATCAGCTAGTAATCATATAATCTATTTCATACATTTGATGTTTTCTCGAAAACTCATATTGCATTAAAATGAGAGAAAAAGATTTTATTACGGGATGCACTTCAAGCATTTATATAATTTTCGGGTTCTAGTTGAACAATAGCTAGTTTAGTTTCTTCAAAATCTTGACCTAAAAGTCTGCTTATTTACTGGCTTGGATATGAGCTTTCTGTACTAACAATAAGAGTTAGAAATCTTATTAAACAGGAAAATACGCAACCATGTAGATTTCCGATGCTTTACGTCAACGCGAAAGTTCACGAGCAAGATCTTAATGTGAGAAAACGTCACCTATTTTACTTCTCCCGACACGCAAAGATATGTAATCAGTAGGCTGTTACTGTTTATTTTTGTTAAAAAAAAAAAAAAAGAGTAAGGCCCTCTTGAGACAATCATTTATGCTAGGAATGTTCGATTTGTTATAACTTACGAAGGGGCGGGAGGGAATTTCAAACGTACTAAGTAACTGTTTCTGATAAAAAATACAAACATCCCTGGTCGGCGATGTTCGGAACCAACAACCGGGGATGAAATCCTCACGCACCAGGGCAAATCGAACACTGAATTACTATGGCATATTCCATAACGATTTTGGTGGAACACATGTTTAAAAAAAATGTTATGAGTTATAATAGTAGAAATGTTTCCGTGTCAAGTGGACCTAAGAGAATTAACTCTGAAGAAGCACGACAGAACAAAATGAAATACAATCTATATAAGAGCCTATATAAATTATCGATTTCTCGAATCCAGTCAATCAATCCTCGCAGGAAACGGAAAGCCAATAGACTTGATCTTATCAAATAAGAAACAAAGATAGATTACTATATAACTTGCCTTCCCACAGCATTGTAAGGGAAGTTTCATTCGCGAGTACTTTTACCCTGTAGAACTTCTTTCAGGTCTCACGTTCAACTTCACTCAGTATTCGATTGTTATCAATTACGAGGGGGTTCCCCCCGTTCCTACAACTAATGGTTGCTGGTAAGTTTGAATCTACTACCTGTTTGGGTAGAAATACAAAGATTTTATCCCTGTTTGGGATGACATTCGGCTTCAACAACCGGTGATGAAATCCTCTAGTACCAGGGAAAATCCCCGGCATTCCCCTGGCAAATCGAACACTGGCTTCATTTAAAAAGTATGTTGGAAGTTGTAGTATGGTTATCTTGCAGTTGATTTTTCCGGACAAAGCCATTTTGCGCATCATCATGTTGAGCAGAACGTTAAAAGACAAGTACTGGTGGAGGAAATATCATGCGTTTTTGTCTAAATGTGATGTTTGGTATTTTCATCGCCTATAATAAAAATACATAACTCGTCTTCGCTAGCTGAGGCCGGCTTTTCATGTACACGCTAGCCGTGTGTTGTGCATGCGATATTGTGACTAGCCAATGGTACGCAGCCAAATCGCAAGCAAGAAGGCGGCAATCGCGTGCATGAATAGACAACTTCACTCGTACTGACTTTGATGTCAGTGAATTGCGTACGAAGAATCTGACATGAGTTCTCGAACGCATTTCCGTGATTTTTGTAAAATGTTGAAAACTTGAAATGAAACGAAGGAGTGCAATTATTTTAATACAAATAATAAAGTAAAATTCTTTTAAAAAAGAAGAAAAGCCCATCGAGTCACTTGCTGAGATTTGAACCCACGACCGTACGGCCAGCGATCCACACTAAGCAGCCAGCTGTGAAAAACTGTTTGTCGATTTACGTAATTCAGAACAACGATTTGTGATTCTGACAAGTTCCATGTATTCTGAAGGATATAAAAGTAAATATAGACAAGGCCATTGGCCTCTATATAAAAGCAACACTGGACTGATCGATGCAGTTAAAAATTTCATGAAACCAGGCAGCAGAGAGGAGAATTAATTTCTCTCAGTTTAAGAGGTCTTCGTTCCAACGCTGTGTGAGTGGACAAATGACAACCAATAATGACATTTTGGCAAGCGGGCCCAATAATTAATACTTGTAAGTGTGTATCAAATGAATTATCTAAGATTTTGACATTGACCCTCATTGTTTACTTTAGCTGAGAAACTGGAATTTCCTTAATTGATGAGTTCATACGCCTACCCGATTACGGGCATTCTATTCTCAGCTAAAATCAACAATGCCAAATTCACAGATAGTTCATTTGATACACATTCACATGTATTATTGGGGCCGCTTTCCAAAGTTTCATTATTGGTTGTCATTTGTTTAGTATCTTTAAAAATATGAAATCACACGCAGCGTAGGTACGAAGACCTCTTAAACCAATATGGATCAAATTGTCAGTTCTAAGTTTTATAAGCTTGTTGTCGCTTTGTGGCTTCTTTTATATTTGTCTTAATTCATACCAAAAAAATGTAAACATTATTTACAACGTGTACTACTGTAGGATAAACTTCTCTGAAATTGGGTCGTACCCAGTTTTTTATTTTCTTAATATTTTTTTTTAATAAGAGAGAAAATAATTTGGCAAAACCGATATTGTCCCCGACACGTTGCTTAATGTTTCTTGTAATACTTCTGCACACGAAACAGATCATCTGTTTTTTTTTTTTTGTTGTTGTTGTTTTTTTTTTGGTCGTGGTTAAGGTGATAATTTAAAAAATTCCACGTTTTGCTAGAGATTTAACCTATCAAAATCCAAACAGATAAACAAAAGATGATAATTTTATGTATGTCCAGTTATTTATTGCTATAATGTAATTATTGTAGAGTTTTCCCTCTTTAACAACTAAAGTGGTGTTATGGACCTCTTAGGGTGTATCATTGTGTAAATTATTTATATCAATTATTGCTACTAGGGGGACAAATGACTGGTATGCCATTTCCCACAGTATCCATTTAATTGGCATGGAAGCACACAATCAGTCACACTAACACACACACACACACTGGTGTTAGTAAAGTCACTTCTTCCCCTAGAAAAGAAAACATAGGAGTTACACAAGGATGAGTATTAGGGCCTTTACTGTTTCTAATTGATATCAACGACAGATCTACCACAAAATCTAACTACGCCATACCACTGAGCCATGGCCTCTTGGTACTGGAAGGATGCGGCCAGGGCCTAAGTTGATGGTATCATCCCGGTGTTTGTTGAGGACAATCCCGGGAAAATCTCTTCAAATTGCCACAGTGTGCGAATTAAGGTATTTTTACAGGGGGATGATACGTTGTTGATAAGAAAATAAAGTGATAAATCTAATTTTATGCATTAAAGCTACGTGTGCGCACATGCAGACTCACAGGGGGAGGGGGGTCTTTGCACTCTCATTCTCCCTGTTAATTCGCACGCTGGATTGCCGTAAATTTAGCGTATTTGACTTCTGTGAATTCAAGTATATTGTACAAAC
Source organism: Lepisma saccharinum (assembly GCA_022664845.1). NCBI lineage: Eukaryota > Metazoa > Arthropoda > Insecta > Zygentoma > Lepismatidae > Lepisma > Lepisma saccharinum. Next base: position 21,033 of record JAGDQP010009504.1, read on the forward strand.
TTAGGGAAGTAGAGTTTGCGTTAAAATTTTCACTTACTACTACTATTACTACTAATAATAATAATAAATTTAACAATAAGTCAGTTTTGGCTTGACTATAGTGTAAGCACCACAGTTATCGTATGAATATTTATGGTGGAAGGGCATTTTTAGAGTAATGCTAAACCACTCCATGTTAATGATATTTTTTTAAAACTGGAGTCTACTTGAAAAATGTTTTCAGGTAATTCCTTTTCCGAACTCTCTTATCAATCTCACTTCTTCAATTAAAAGTAAATCTTGGCTTCTAACGATCCGTCTACGTCCACTGCAAGTCTGCAGATACTTGTGGGTTACAAATGTAGATGACTACACTGATATTTTGAGAAACGGAATCACTAGTGATACTAGCCACATTCACTTGTGATACTAGTCCGTGGACTTGTAGCTAGTATTTTACAACAGTTTGAGAAACAGAAACTTGAGAACCATACTAGTGTAGAGTCTGGTAATACTAGTCTAAAAGTTTTCAGCAACAGGACCGGTCTCAACAAGGTAAAAAAAAACTGGTACACGCCCTCAGATTTCAAATGTATGGTGAACGTAAAGGACAATAACTAGACATAAAGGAGGCCAAGAATAGGTCCTTTTGCTATTTGGAAGGCACTGAGCAATTAATTTCGGGAAGGATTTAAGAGTTTGCAGTTATAGTCCGGCAGAAATATAGGAACACCTTGCACTAGTGTGCTAAGTTTTTCTCTACGTTTTTATGTTCAGTAGATCGTGCTAATGCATAATCAGTCGGTTGACACTTTGTCATTGTTGAGCACAATGTTTCCATACTTTATTTCTATACTACAAGGTAAACAATCCTGAAAAATACCCAACCGATTCTTATGCTATAAACAGCATCTGAAAGAGCATAAAATTCTTTACTTATATAGTTATGACCTAACGTTTATTTTCACTATAGCACGGTAACGTCAGTCTGTTACTATGAATCAATTCTGTGCTAAAAGACATACAACATTGGTTATATCCGAAACTAATCAACCGATTAGGTCCTAATTTCGCAACTTATTTAACTGGCTTAATAATAATAATAACATGTAATGTGCTTCTGTTGAGGAGCAGTCCATGTAAAAAAATTGATCAACTTACCACAGATGAATTACATCAATAGAATTATTATTAAGATTTTCTTTTGCGGTAATTAATGGACAGAAATGTTATTTTTCTTACATGTTTCTTTTGTGTACTTACTTTTTCTTTTACAGATTCGCCTTCCATAAAACCTTCAAGTTTAAGATGTGAGATGGTGGATATGGCGATAGAAGAGTGCATTTTTTTTCTTGAAAATTTATCTTCTCTACAAAGAAGTACTTATAACCGGTGGTAGCGTCAGAATACGGACAATCATCAACAGAAGCAAAGTTTGTGGAGATAGCAAATTAAATGGACTTGAAGATAAATTGGAGACAAACCCTAACGTGACTGTGACATGTCACAAGAGTTGTGTTCCAACATATAGACCTACATCTAAACACAGCTACAGCATCAGAAAAGAGCAAATACCGATGTGTCATTGTGTGTGTCGCCGTGTATTCAAGAAAATTAGAAGATCCTGTGAAGCAGACTTTAACTTCAAACTTCATTGTATCTTTTGTGGAGAAACGTGTAATATTGAAAAAGAAAACAAAAATCCATCACGCTGACGACCTTCGTACGTTTTTCGACAGATAGATCAATCCCACTGCCACAAAAGCATAAAAGAAACCATTCTGGAAAAATGTTCTAAGAGAAAAGATAAATGGGCGAGCTCTGTTCAAAGAAGAATTATGGGAGCACTGAGTGACTTGCACACAGTTGAAGCGCTCGATGATGCGGATTACCAAGTGACTTTTAACTTAACTGGAGACTTCAGAGTCTTTTCAAGCCGAATCTGGGTTAATGCAAGTCATTCCAAAACGGAAACGTAACAACGCATTCATTAGCAGTTGTTCTTGCACAACCACAATCACAAACAGGAGACCGAATGGAGCATCATCACATCCTGTGTTGCTGTTCAAACTCCTGTTTTACTGTCCAAGCTGCTGCTTTCTTGTATCTAAGAATTTCATCATAGGTACACGTCACACCGAAATTGCTCATCTTGTTAATTAATGTCTTTACAAGAGAATCCCAAGAACCACCTGAAGTGGAGTAAAATTGTTGTTAATGATACCAGTGATAATGTTGCCGACAAGAATGGGACGAAAAGTTTTGTCCATGTGTGTGGATAAACAAGCTAAAAGAGTCAGAAGCGTGTCACTTGCTGATTCAATTGAATTTATAGCGTCGATGCTGGTGCTGTAGTTATTTTGTTTGGATAACCTTTAACTTCAGATACTATTATTTTACTGACTGTGGCTACTGCGACTGGTATATCATCTTCCTCATCATCAACAACATTCAGAACAGTAGCTTCGGTACTGCGAAATGTGACGACATCTTCCTATTCCTCGAGACGAAAGCACTAACAGGTCAGTACCATTTCACAGAGAGATGTTATGAGTTTGTCTACACAAGAGAAACTGTCCGCCATAAGTTTGATAGCTTTGGAACAGTTCAATCGAAGTCCATATGCGGTCTCTTTTCTTGTAGATGTCAGCTACGACCTGGTTCAATACTTCATCGCTTTTTCTTGTCTCTGTGAGTAGTGCGCGCAGCAACTTCCACAGACCATAACTGAGTTAAAATTCACCTGGCAATCTACATGATACCGCGCTTCAACTGCGTGCAAGTCACTCAGTGCTCCCATAATTCTTCTTTGAACAGAGCTCGCCCATTTATCTTTTCTCTTAGAATATTTTTCCAGAATGGTTTCTTTTATGCTTTTGTGGCAGTGGGATTGATCTATCTGTCGAAAAACGTACGAAGGTCGTCAGCGTGATGGATTTTTTTGTCTTTTTTAATATTACACGTTTCTCCACAAAAGATACAATGAAAGTTCGAAGTTAAAGTCTGCTCCACAGGATCTTCTAATTTTCTTCGGCGATACACACAATGACACATCGGTATTTGCTCTTTTCTGATGCCAATGTAGCTGTGTTTAGATGTATACTGTATGTTGGAACAACTCTTGTGACACGTCACAGTCACGTTAGGGTTTGTCTCCAATTTATCTTCAAGTTCATTTAATTTGCTATCTTCATAAACTTTGCTTCTGTTGATGATTGTCCGTATTCTGACGCTACCACTGGTTATAAGTGCTTCCTTCTTTGTAGAGCAGATCTATTTTCAAGAAAAAAAATGCACTCTTCTATCGCCATATCCACCATCTCACATCTTAAACTTGAAGGTTTTATGGAAGGCGAATCTGTGAAAGAAAAAATAAGCATACAAAAGAAACATGTAAGAAAAATAATATATCTGTCCACTAATTACCGCAAAAGAAAAACAATAATTGCAGACTGATGGTACTATTGAGGTCATTCATCTGTGGTAAGGGTGATCAATTTGACATGGCCTGACTCTTCTTTAAAGGGGCACATTACATGTTATTATTATTATTAAGCTAGTTAAATATGTTGCGAAATTAGGACCTAATCGGTTGATTAGTTTCGAATATAACCAATGTTGTATGTCTTTTAGCACAGAATTGCTTCATAGTAACAGAGTGACGTTACCATGCTATAGTGAAAATAAACGTTAGGTCATAATTATATAAATAAATAATTCTATGCTCTTTCAGATGCTGTTTATAGCATAAGAATCGGTTGGGTATTTTTCAGGATAATCAGGATTGTTTACCTTGTAGTATAGAAATAAAATATGGAAACATTGTGACGTCATTTATGCCTTCATATACAAAAATGCTCAACAATGACAAAGTGTAACCCGACTGATTATGCATTAGCATGACCTACTGAACATAAAAACGTAGAGAAAAATACTTAGGACGCCAATGCAAGGTTCCATTCAATTTTCAGGTTTGGCTGCCGTTAGACTGAATAGAAAAAATAAGCCGGAATACATCTGCACTTTAAATTTCGAAGATCGTTCTTCTGAACCATTCATGTAAATTCATAAAATGCATGTACTCACTTTACAAACATTAGTTTCAATATTTAACAAACCCAGTTACGTAACATTAACATGTATAAAGGATATACTAAAATTCATTTCCTAATTGAATAATGTATCCCCTTTGATTGGGAAAGACATTGAAACTATTCTTTATTCATACAAATAGCATGTCCTACCTTTTATAAGATTTTCACCAGGTTTCATAAGAATGAATTTCAGAATTTTGGGTAAAAGACCCTTTGCTTTCATGTATGTAAATAACCGATTGTAGTATATAGATACAACGTAAAAGTAATAAATTCATCTTTTCAAATTTTGGCACGATGTTGTTTGAGATACAGACATAATTATTCTTAATATTTTCTTCTGAGCAGTAAATATTAAACAGTAAAAAATTCCTTAAACAGTAAATATTACTCCTTAACCGTAAATAAGACTGAAAAACGGCTGATTTCCAATTTGGCGTATTAGCAGCATGTCGGAAAGCTAATACGGAGAATCTTGGTGTGGTTTTGTTCGTATTAAAAAAAAACTTTTATCATATATTTATATATATATATATATATATATAAGAAGATGAAGTGGAGATGGTCCGGTCACATAGCTAGACGAACAGATGGAAGGTGGACGACAAATGTACTACAGTGGATTCCTAGAGAAAAGAAACGACCGAGACGACGTCCAAATGTAAGATGGGTAGATGAAATCAAACGTTTTTCAGGAACTACATGGATGAGGATATCAGCAGACCGTGATATGTGGAAAGAAAAGGGGGAGGCCTTCATCCAGCAGTGGATAGAAAACGGCTGAATATGATGATGATGATGATATATATATATATAGTATTTAGAAAATTTAATAAAATTAGTTACCAAGGATACGTGGAGGTTAGGTAAGTCAGGTACGGTGTTCTCTTATTACACACTAAATTTAATCATGGTTTTCCAAGGTTTTAAAAATAGGACTTTCTACGTTGAAACACTAGTGAATTTGCAATTGCCAGTTGGAAACTCTGATTGTGCAGCACGGTTGTCACACCCGGGAAACGGAAAAATCTGGCCAAAAAATGTGAAAGGGGGAAAAACAATAAAGTCGAGAAATTTCGTAGTATCTTTTGGCACATTTTTTAAATTTCCATTAAATTATAAAGAAAACTTAGAATCCGGAAATTTTTTACAAAAATCGGGATTTTTTTCTGTATTTTTCGAGAAATATTGCGACGGGAACCTGACAACACTGAAAAGGGTTCCCTTCCCCTTTACGAATGCGAACGCTAGAAGGCAGAACCGCAGAAACGTTATTGGGCGGTAGTTTTTATGTATTATTCGTTATCTATGTTGTGCTCTTTTGATGTAATTTCAGGATTAAGCAAAATTTTCAACTTCGAGTTCGAAATCGAAACTGTGTGTATTACAAAGTGTAAACTGTAGAAAAGCCACACCGAAACTCGGGTTTGCTCGGCTTACATTATTGTTGCTGTTAACTAGTTTTTCATTTTCGTCAAAATAAAATACCATGTAAGTATGCCGGCTTTTGGGGGCCAGCATTTTTTTGGTATATTATTTTTTTTTTAGTTTATTATTAAATATTGATAATTTTGGTTAGGTTAGGTTAGTTTATGTTAGTTTAAGTTACGTACATTTGGCCCTCCGAAAGCCGACATAACCGTCAAAGGCATTAAGTGCCAATGTTCCAGCATTGCATCCGTACGTTTATCGTGGAATTTAGTACTGCAGAAAAGAACATATAATTTTTGTGTTCCGAAAGAAGTTTTGGGTTCGTAGTTGTTGAGAGTGAGTGTAAATAAATTGTGTTCCAGCTGGCCGTCCCCCCCCCCAACTCAGAGTTTTATGGGAAAGTAGTATAACTTCAGGCGTATACATTTCATGCCCAGACACACCAACCCCCACCCCCGGAAGCCCTTGGATCGCTTCCAAAACCAAATTGTGGATACGTGCCTGCAGCTGGTAATAGTTTGGCAGCACTGACGCGGTTCCTGTTGGATCATTATTGGTTTTATAGTAACTGTGTGCAGAATTACTACTGTTTTATTTTCTGAAATACTTGTAAAAATACAGCCCAGAATACATACGGAATTTTCCGGTACCGGTAGTAACACGATGGGCACCTACATTTCCATTGCATTTTTTTCACAATGCGTTCAAGTTTTCAGGAGTCTTTTTCCGCGAAATCAATTGTCCATTTGACAGTTCTTGATCACTAGTGCACACATTTTTATGTACATTGAAAATAGTTAATTATTTACCTTTGATTTGTCACTAAAGGTAAGGTTATGGTAGTTCATGTAAATTAACTAACATCGGGTGTACCAGTTATCAACACCCTTCAATTGTAGGGTGAATAAAATAAAAAATATTCAGCGCAGCCAGGCGGGTCAATGTTCTAGAACCGTGCCGGTGCTTTACTGACAAGCTAAGGATTTTATAGGCCTACTTTCTTTAAATTTTCTAATTGCACAAAAGTAACTCAGGCCCTATCTGCAAAGACGTTAAATATTTAGAATTGTAGACCTCGACAGCGAGGGATGGGGCGAACATTTTCGTGGTGCACTAAATGGTTCCGCGCACCAGTTTTTTTTTTTGGTCATGGGTCCCAGGAGTTCTTTTAAACATCTGAGCTAGGCAGAATGATTTGTACCACCGAACAATCATAGTTCTTTATGCTCCAATCCAACAACATTTGACCCATGACACTTTTGTTAGAGAAACATGTAACCTTCCCACCTTTACAATACGTACTTTTGGATCGCAGCGCTTTAGCGGGGTGAATATCAATCAGTAGGACTGCTTCTAAGACTTTATATGTACTACTACAAAAACCTCTCATTATGTTTTTATCAAGTATATTGTATTTTCTGACGTCCCAGTAATCGATGACCTGTCGCTTATCCCATTTTAAATTCTACAATCTTTTAAGCGATACTCGCTTAAAATATACTTTGAAAATCGCACTGAATCATTGCACCAAGTGCTCCCTGCATAGGCGTGCACACAGAAGGGGGATGGGGGCAAGTGGGAAATATTACTGTAAAAATTTAAAGTAAAAAATAATATAGAAAGGAGCATGCAATACAGGCAGTCCCTTACGCGAGAAATGGCATCTCCCGACATCGTAAGAATCCGTAAAGTTGTACTCTACCCCTCCCTCAGGTTTCTGTCCAAATAAGTGCATTATAATGAATACAGAATATATAAATAAAAAAAAGGCAAAATGATGAGAACAAATCTAATGATTTAAAAGGTTTTAGCTTCTACGTCAGCATTTTTGCGCCAGGAAGAGCTGGAATATAGCAGTTTTCGCCTTTTGTTTCGCTTTGTGTGTGTGTGTATGTATGTGTATATATATACAGGGTGTAGCAAAAGTCCCTTGTCATAGGCCAACTTGGTTATGAGTGCAGATACGAAACCATGTCATAGGGAAAAGTGGCTGGAAATGATCGGTTTCCAATCTAAAGTAGTTGAATTTTCCAAATCGGACCAGCCGTTTGGGCTCCACATTGGTGGAGCGCACAATGGGAACGAAAAATGCAACGTTGCCAGTCGTACTGTGATAAACATAGGCGCATTATGTCATGTAGTAATGAAACGGAAAGCAAGGAAGAAGTATGCCGGAGGGAAGGAACAAGAATACTACACATCTCGGTTGCAATCATTACCGTAGTGGGGTTCAGGGGCGGGTAAGGGTAGGGGTGATGAAATTCGTAACGCGTTAAAAGTTGTAAATGTCATAACATGTGGGCCAAACGTCACAGGTGCGTTTCGAACAACAAAAGATGAAAGAACGTTCCAATAAACATGGGTCCTACGCCGCCTCGTTTTCGAGATACAGGGTTGCCAACTTGGAATCCAAAATCGCCTCCTGGCCAGTGGAATTGAAGACAAAGATGCGGAGAAACGTCGGGAGGTTATTCCTGACACCAAAACAAGCAATAAAGTCCTCTTGAGGTTGTCAAATTCCGGTAGCTGTTAGAGATACAGGGTTGCCAACGTGGAATTCACAATTGACGTCTGACGATTGGAATTGACGAGAAAGACGTGGAACCCTTCGTAGGTGATCTCTGAGGTCATAACAAGCAAGAAAGTCCTCTTGCATTGTGTTCGAATTCCTGTGCGTGTAAGAAATACAGGGTTGCCAACTGTGTGAGGCATTATCGAGTATCACCCCAAAATAATTTATGAAAAAGGCAGCAAATGGCAAATGTACGCTGGTAACCTGATACATACGGGAGGGGGACACGCGACCAAGCACACATCAGCAGTGTTGCACAAGCAATGTTGCCACTCCAACACAAACGCATAGTTTGTTAACTGGAACAGATACCTTTAATCGCATGAAAAGCTGTGGTGTAAGTAGTGGATGAAATTAAGCGAAAGTTGATTTGTCAGTGTTGTCAACTACGGTAGCTATGAAGCTTGAACATGGAGAAATTACGGTGTCCGTATCAAGAAACGAACAAATGTGGCACAACACCAATACTGTAGAATGAAAGACTGCAACGTAGGGAGTAAACAACAGAATACACAGCATGCAGTGCGTAACGGGTGTGACAGAGGAGCCGACCAAAACGGTACAGTTGTGAATAGGGTCGAAAGAAAATGTCGCGTATGATTTAATGTGGAAAACATCACGTACATTGTTCCTGTACCTCAACAATCCGGATGGTGTTTGTGTGGATTCGACATCTCGAACGTTTCCCGAGAGATACAAAAATACCACTTTTCGGGTTGAAACACTGCATAACAATCCTCCAAACCATAGAAACGATGCCTGAATATGCTTTCTGTACCTTGGATGTGTCATTCCTATTCATACGTAACCTGACATTGAAACTCTAAAACCCATAAGCATCGCATGTCAATGTGGGATTCGAGCCCACGCACCAATCCACTCCCCGAGGTAACGCGTTGTCACCGTTCTTACTTAGTCACAACACTACGTAGTCATGGTACTTTATGTCATATGTGTACCTGGGGTGACTGAGGGAAATGCACTGTGTGATTGAGGAAACCCCTGACCTTTACCGTGTGCATGAGGAAAGACACCTAAAATTTGTGACTGGGATTATGAAAGTAAGGCAAAACATGGATACCTTCATCGGGATGGTCTTCGGTTTCGAAACCTGCTCAGCCTCAGATACGTGCAATACAAAATAGATGACCAGTAGTTTAATAGCAATAGCTTGTATTGTTGCAATAACATTTGTTCGTTTCTCGATTCGGACACCGTACTTTCTCCATGTTCAAGCTTCATAGCTACCGCAGTTGACAACACCGACAAATCAACTTTCGCTTAATTTCATTCACTACTTGTACCACAGCTTTTCATGCGATTAAAGGTATCTGTTCCAGTTAACAAACTATGCGTTTGTGTTGGAGTGGCAACATTGCTTGTGCAACACTGCTGATGTGTGCTTGGTCGCGTGTCCCCCTCCCGTATGTATCAGGTTACCAGCGTACATTTGCCATTTGCTGCCTTTTTCATAAATTATTTTGGGGTGATACTCGATAATGCCTCAGACAGTTGGCAACCCTGTATCTCTTACACGCACAGGAGTTCGAACACAATGCAAGAGGACTTTCTCGTCAATTCCAATCGTCAGACGTCGATTGTGAATTCCACGTTGGCAACCCTGTATCTCTAACAGCTACCGGAATTTGACAACTTCAAGAGGACTTTATTGCTTGTTTTGGTGTCAGGAATAACCTCCCGACGTTTCTCCACATCTTTGTCTTCAATTCCACTGGCCAGGAGGAGACTTTGGATTCCAAGTTGGCAACCCTGTACCTCGAAAACGAGGCGGCGTAGGACTCATGTTTATTGGAACGTTCTTTCATCTTTTGTTGTCCGAAACGCACCTGTGACGTTTGGCCCACATGTTATGACATTTACAACTTTTAACGCGTTACGAATTTCATCACCCCTACCCTTACCCGCCCCTGAACCCCACTACGGTAATGATTGCAACCGAGATGTGTAGTATTCTTGTTCCTTCCCTCCGGCATACTTCTTCCTTGCTTTCCGTTTCATTACTACATGACATAATGCACCTATGATTATCACAGTACCACTGGCAACGTTGCAGTTTTCGTTCCCATTGTGCGCTCGACCAGTGTGGAGTCCAAACGGCTGGTCCGATTTGGAAAATTCAACTACTTTAGATTGGAAACCGATCATTTCCAGCCACTTTTTCCTCTGACATGGTTTCGTATCTGCACTCATAACCAAGTTGGCCTATGACAAGGGACTTTTGTTACACCCTGTATGTGTGTGTGTGAAACAACGCCCTAGCCGAGTTGGTCTACCGGTTCCCGTAAGATCGCCAAAGTCAAGCAGCTCTGGGTCTGGTCAGTGCTTGGACGGGTGACCGTTGCAGTACTCCAGATGGTGTTGCGGCGTCCACCCAGCGTCGTGAGGCCAATTGAGGAGCTACCTGAATTAAGAGGTAGCGATCACAGTTGAGAGCTTTGGCTCTCCTCTCCCAACACGTCTGGTCAGCTTGGAAGCAGTAGACCATCTCCTCCCACCTGGAGAGGCCTCACCCAGTAGTGGATTGAATATGGCTGTGAATTATTATTATGAGCTCCTGCGTAGCCTAGTCGATAGCGCGCTCAACTTCAGTGCGAGCGGTCCCGGGTTCGATTCCCGGTGGAGGCTAAAAAATTTCTGTGTGGACCCGGCATCGTGAGGACAATTGGGGAGCTGCTGTGAATAAAAGACAGTGGCGGTCACAGTGAGAGCGTCGGCTCTCCTCTCTCAACCCGTCTGGTCAGCGTGGGAGCAATAGATCAACTCCTCCCTTCGGGGAGAGGCCTCATCCACCCACTAGTGGATTGAATGTGGCTGTGATTTATTCACTTGATATGATAGGGTAAATTTGATTTCATTTTCGCAGTTTCCTCCATATGTTTATATATATATATATATTTTGTGCAGTTACTTCTTTAAAATGTTAGTGGTTCCTCTTTTTTTGTGCCATGTTTTTGCTGCTAACCAAGTAACTGATTTCGTACTAGTTTTCATTTCTGTGAATTGGATTGTAAATTACGATTTTTTTTTTGTCTTATAGGTTTTTTTTTTTAACTGGTCCCTTCCCTTCAATTTACACCTACATTCGTAAACCCCTGATATTTTATTTGCACTTTGCATCTCCCGCCGAAACTTCTGTTTGCCCCTCCCGAATCTCTCTTCTTTTTGTACTGCAGTAGAAACGACAGTGAAAAAACTAGATGAAATCTATTTTAAATACGCATACATGTACGCGCAGAGACAATTGTAGAAAAAAAAAGGACATCAATCCTCCCTCCGTACTTTCGGGCGAAGTAATTCAGAATCTATGTTAATTGCCCCTTTCACAGAAGGTGACATAAAACTAGATAAAAAAGTAGCATCGTTTACAGATTCTTAGTTTTGCCAGAAAAATAAGAACTAATGAAGAGTAGCCAAATAACGCCACCTTAAGAGCGTATCTGATGTAGCTAGTGAACCATGGTAGTTAGAAATCCAAAATATCTTGTTTGAAAACATGCTTAAGTGCCCTATATACCAGGGTGAGTCATATGTTCGTAGCGTTGGGTGGCCCCGCCCAATCGATGCCGGAAAACCATGTGCAACGTGTAGAACAGGTGAAGGTGGTGGTGGCAGAAAGCGTGTCTGTCTGATCACAGCGCTAACGGTGTGTGGGAGGAACTGCGCGTTGAATACACAGTTCGCAGGAGAATGGCTGAAGAGAAACTTGTGTGTCGTGTGCTTCTGCGCCATTACTGGAAAAAGGGGATGAATGCAACAGCAGCAGCCAAGGAAATTTGTGCCGTAGAAGATGAAGGTACTGTCCACAACTAGAAAGGGATTTCAACGTTTTCGGTCTGGTAACACCAGTCTCGATAACAATCCCAAGAGTGGACGCCCTGTGACGACGGATATCGATGCCCTCCTGAACGCTGTTGAAGGAAACCCAGGAACCAGTACCCGTCAGCTGGCAGATGAGGTCCAGACATCACAAACCAGTGTCGTTCGTCATCTGCATCAACTTGGGTTTCGCTCCAGGCAACCGAGAATGGTTCCCCATGATTTGACTCCCGCTCAAGCTCAACAACGTGTGACCATGTGTGAAGATCTTCTTCGAAACCCAACTGACGACAGGTTTTGGCGGCGGATCATCACGAATGATGAAAAGTGGATCTTTCTTCGTTATCCTGACACCGGGAAACAATGGCTTCGACCAGGTACCGAGGCGCAGCCAGTGGTTCAAAGAGGGTGGCGGTTTGAAGAGAAGACAATGCTGTGTGTGTGGTGGAATTTCGAAGGTCCGGTGCACTGGGAGCTCGTTCCACATGGTCGTTCCGTAGATGGGACATTGTATGCTGAACAACTGCAACGGGTATACGACATTGTGCGCCGTCGTTATCCAGCACTGGTGAACCGAAAGCGATTGCTCCTCCAATTTGATAACGCTCCATGCCACAGGTCAAGAAGAGTCCGCCAGCATATTGCGAACATGGATGGCGTGGACATTTTACCACTCACCCCCTACAGTCCCGACCTTGCGCCATCTGATTTTCATCTGTTTCGTTCCATGGCACACTTCCTGCGGGACAGACAATTCCATTCCGTCAATGATGTGACAACTGGCATTACTGAGTTCTTTGCTTCAAAACCTGCAGCCTGGTATCGTCAGGGGCTTGTGTCACTGGTGGAATGTTGGAGAAGGACCATACAGTGTAATGGGATGTACTTCGCCAAATAGGCTTCTGTGGTATAGGGGGAGGCGGGTGCTGCACATTATCCATGAAAACGCTACGAACATATTACTCACCCTGGTACAAGCAGTGGAATATGAAGATTGGTGTAAAATGAAGGCGGGGAAAAAATAAAAAAAAAATGTTACATGGTGGCGTTATTAGAAACATAGATTCCTAATTATGCCACCCTCTTCGTTGAATGGAAACCTGTTCTCATACTTTGCATCAACATACACAATAGGAAATATTTAACTTGTAAGCTAAAGCGTCGAAGACAAGAACAATGCTCACCGGCCGGGTACCCGTGCGGTCTAAGGTGTTAGGCCAGGGTTTGCTGGTTTAAAACAGAGGGTGTTTTTTTTTAAATACTTTGTTTAAGAAAATACAAATGTATAACAAGTATTTATCCAGTTAAGAGTTAGGGCACCAATTGCTAAAGGTTGCCCTGGAGAGGCAAAGTAGGACTGGGAAGGTATCGTCCTGAGCCTTCTTTGCTGGTACTATTCCATCATTTGTTTGGTAGGTCTGAAGATAAAGCTTATTTCTGATGGCCTTACCGAGGGATCGAAAAGTGAACCTGTGTCAACACTAATGAAGATAGCATAATCGCTACTGCGGAAACATTTTCCTCATTCAGGAATCATGAATGAATGAGTGAATGCCCTGATCTAGCTTAACGCCCCGCTGTTGTGACTGTACGTTATTGGAGATGAGTGAAAGAAACCGATGAATGATGATCATAGAATTGTTGGGAGGAGAGTAAGAGGAAATTGAAGTACCATGAAGAAACCTATACCACCATTAGAAACAAGTGGTTACTCACCAAAACCAGCTACACGCAAGATGCTTATCCAACACAAAGCCTACATGGAACTGCCGGGATTTGAACCAGAGAGGTGAACGATTATCCAACAGACCTACTACGTGTCGTGACGCGTTTGAAGAATGAATACAGTTTTCCCGTGCCTGCCCGTCAACTTGTTCGCAAAGTTAAAAACAACATCTTACTGGACAGAGATGATGATCGGATAACCACAGTAAACTCCTGTTTTCAGGACCTTCTATAAAGCGTAACGTATGCTCTGGATACTATAAAGCGTAACATATGCTCTGGATACTATACAAGCACTGCATCCAATTGAATTGTGTGTTTGTTGTAGCTAAAGTGGGCCACATCACTTGGAAAATAAAATAATAATTATTTATTTATTTATTTGTACAAAGAAAGGACACAAGGAGGGGATCGGACCTCCAACTCCAAGGTCACATTGGCCCTTAAGGTGAGGCTAGGACTGGGGAAGCAAGCGGCCCTGGCCTGAGAGAAGGTACCATTCCGGCATTCGCCTGGGATAACTGAGGAAAACCTCAGGATGGCCGGTCGGAGCAGGGTTCGTGCCCACGCTCGACCTATCCAAATGCCACGTGGCAGGCAGACGTGTTGAGATATAAAAGTACTTCAGAGGCGCAATGACATTCTTTCATTTTTACGCCGCGAAGTCTAACCCTCGTAGAAAAAAAAAAAAAAAAAAGCGGAGAATTTACTGTCAGATTAGAATCTTTTATTTTATCAATTCAAATAATGGATCATCTTTTGCAAATGATCTTAAAAGTAAGCATTGCAAACCGAAAGCCAGCATTTGATGACAGCATCAAATCGGTTTCCATGTTGAAGTCTGCATTGGAAGAAACGCGGAATGAGAAGTAGTTTCTGGATTTGTATTTAGAATTGAAAGAGATGGCGTCAAAAGAGGGACATAGAAATACCAAGAATGAAAGAGAAGAGAGGAGATTAGGTTGCTAGACGAGAACGTGGAATCAGTGCATATTTCCTTAAAATAATAATAATAATAATAAGCGTATCCATCTTTTTTATTACTTAATTGACTGTTTACATCACGGACTCAGTGAAAGATTTTCGCAGGAAGCTACAGATATGATCAAATCAAATCAGTGGGAATCCGCGCAAAAAGTCTTCAATGAAGACAAAATAATAAATATTTAAAATTGATTTCGCCAGGGGAACGAAGCCTACGTCTGTAATCCTTCATCTTTTAAAGTGTGAAACGTTTTACAGTAATTCTAATATGGAATCGCAAAAGATTTACTGTAGACATTTTTATGGGTTTACAAGTCGTGTAGAAAGTTTTTTTTTTTTTTTTTCAAAAAGAACACGAAGAGTTCGATGTTCGAAATCTAGGGGAAAGCATCTCCACGGGCTGTAAACTATAATTTCTACAGTTTATACGGACCAACGAAGATTATATTCCATCGTGATTGGTAAGTCGGAGGGAAAGAGACCGTTAGGGAGATCGAGACGACATTGGGAGGATAATATTAGAAGAGATCGTCGAAAAGTAGGTGTTCTATGATGAAAACTGGCTTGATCTTGCTCAGGATAGAATCCTATAGAGAACGTTTGTTACTGTGGCGATGAACTTGTGAGTTCCGTAAGTCATAAAGTAAGTAAGTAAGGGATTTAGTTTTTCTAGACTGCTAGTTCGCACGAACATTTTAAATTGCTATCTCCACGATGGCTACGTTTGTAGATGCATTGAATCATAATTGTTCATCTTTTAAAGTGTTAAACGTTTTTCCGTATCTATAAAAACAGAAGTGATTTTTTTTTTTTTTTTTTTTGTGCTAGTTCGCATTATATTGAATCAGTTTCATCACAAGCTGTAACCAGTCCTAAAGGTTTCTAGTCTCTTATTAGCTGTAGGCGACAAAGCTCAAGTCTACCATCTCGGGTTTCATACAATGAACGTACTGCCTCATTCAATGACAGGGCTGATTTATTTAATGACTGCTTCAATTACAATTTTAATGCTTGTTCAGATCCTCTATTTTTTCCTGATGTAAAGTCTAAAATTCCCCATTGTCTATCAGAGATAAACACAACCCATTCGGAAGTGTATCGCCTGTTAACCTCTCTAAAAAAACTCGAGGGCCTCTGGGCCTGACAAAATAAATTCCATTCGTACTTCTGATTAAGCTAGCCTAACCATTATCTGCGCCTCTCAGCATTCTTTTCAATAGGTGCTTTTCGGAGGGTTTTTTCCAAACGCCTTGAAACAAGTAAACATTAGTCAGGTTTACAAAAAAGGGACAAGTCATGTGTTAATTCATATAAACCTATTTCCCTTCTTTCTGTCCTCGGTTTAATTTGTGAAAAAAATTATCACAGACAGGATTAAAAAACATGTCCTCCCATTTCTTTTTCCCTCCCAGCATGCCTTTGTACTGAATGGCTCCTGTGAAATCGACTTAGCTGTCCTACTGTCTCAAGCCACTAATACCCTAGCAAATAGACATGAACTTGACGTCTTATACCTAGACTTCTCCAAAGCATTTGAAACCGTCAGTCACAAACTTCTTATGCACATGCTTGACTCCAGATGTAATTTACACAGACTCCTCTTTCAGCTTCTTGCATCATATTTGACTGGTAGAGAACAACGTGTCATCTTCCTTGGTAGCAGCACATCCAAGTGGATCCCAGTGCTTTCAGCTGTCCCTCAAGGAAGCTCTTTACTCTTTAAAGCCAGTTTTATTTTCCCTCTACATTGACGACTTATGTGAAAAGATAGATAATTCCTCTCTACTGCAAATTTTTTTAAGGCCATTAAATCTACAGAAGACACTTTCTTCCTTCAAGCCGCTATAGATTCTGTTGAAATGTGGTGCAATAATTGGTTACTGAAAGTCAATCCTTGCAAAACTGCTGCAATGCTTTTCTCACTCAAAACCCATAACATAAAATGTACGTACACATTAGCCTCATCTAATATACAATGGGATGACCATTAAAAAGACCTTGGTATCATATTTGATCAAAAATTCAATTTTACTCTTCACATTGAATTCGTAACTTCTAAAGCATTTATACTTCTTGGACTTCTCTTCAGGTTTACAGATATTAAAAGATTTCAGAGCTCTTCGGTCATATTTTCTCACTTGTATACTTCCTGCTATCGAATACTGTTCATCTATCTGGTCTATGGCTTGTAAAACCAACATATCTAAATTGCACAAAGTGCAAAATTTCTTTATCCGCATTGTACAACACAGGGTACCCAACCTCCAACATAAATCTAACGTAGACATTTTGAATTCTCTTGACTTAAAAACATACATATACGAAAGAAACTAAATAACTTAAAATTTATTTATAAAATAATGCAGGGCACACTCAGGACCTTCTTCCGCTTTTAACCTAAGAGTACCCAGACTAAATGCCCGTTCCCAACACCATTTCTACCTCTCAAAACGTAGATTGTGTTTGGTCCAACCATCTCTTATATACAGACTGTCAATACTGTTCCTTTGCCACCAGATTTTTACCTCAGTAAAAGTAAATTTCTAAAGGATTGTTATAAGAATATGGAATGAAAAAAAAAAAAGCTTATTTCTTACTGTATAATTATTTGTTGTTCTTGTTGTTGTTACTGTAATTGATATATCACATTGTTACAAGAACGGTGTGAAATAGCGTTTGCTGTATCCGTGCTAACTTCAAATAAATAAATAAATAAATGGTTTATTCTTATTTCTAAATTACATTAATAGTTACAGTACATTTTAGGAATTATATACTATAGTTTTTTTTAAATTGATTTCGCTAAATATTAAAAACTACCTACCCCTTTGCCCCCTTAATTCAAAAATCCTACGCACGCTAGTGGCTCCCTGTAATTTGTGTCATGTCCCTAACTAAACTAAGGAGTAATTTAGCAGTATGTTTCACTAGGCAACACTATCGAAGATATTTGTGGAATTGTTATGATTGAGAGAGATTCCAGCTTGGAGGATAGAAACCAGAAAGATCCATAGAACAAAAAACAGTCAACATAAGTTCTTTCAAAACGAAGCATTTCTTGTGAGGAATTCACTTTTAAGGTAGCCTCTCTCAATCAAACTTTGTACAACTCAAATTTATTCGTTGGTCAAAAGTGTGATTGTCATTGCTTACTGAGATCTTAACGTTATTTGTGATGATGCCGTATTTACTATCTCTAGCTCCATGGTCATGTCCTTAGGGTCCCCCTTCCTCATTTCAAGCAGCGCGTGCGCGTGTAAAATCGGGTAAGTCAAAAAAGTACGAATTGAGAAAATTGACTTTGTGAAATACACAATAACAGTGCTAATCCATGTAGATCTGAAAATATAAAGTTCCATGTCTTCCTTGAATGTAAAGATAGAACTTATCCAATTAGACAGATTTTTTTTTTTTTCTGAATAAGAACATGCCATAAATTCAGTTTCCTCATTTTTTTTTTTGACTTAACCGACTTTACACGCGCACGCGACGATTAATATGTCAATCTGTGGAGTAGATAGATGTCCGAGAGTGAATGCATAAAGATGAATTCAATTGAAATTTTTTTATTGCAGGGCGAATTTACGGATACAGTGTGTTATCTGCAGCGACTTGTTTGATGAATCAGTAGAATTGTGCTCAGCCCCATGCGGACATGTATTTCATACCAGCTGCCTACATCAGTGGATCAGAAGGTAAACAATTTCTCTCTTGGTTAGAAATTGATTTAAGTAATAGAGTGTATTTCATTTGCAATTGATACAAAACGATGAAAAATAAATCCATGTGAAACACCTTAGAATTTCATTCCGTTGCCTAATTTTGATGATAAAGAAAGGACTTTATCTGTAATAAATTTAATATTTTATTGTAGACCAATGCTGAAATCTTAAGGTTTCCATTTTGTAGCATTAAATACACTCTCTCTCTCTCTCTCGTAGTGACGAGAAAAGGCAACAGTATGTTAACAAAGGTTCCGTTTTGTGGAAATTTCAGGTAGTTGGGGAGGGAAACTAAAGAAATTAAAGTCTTAGATGTTTGGAGCAAATAAATAACCAAAAGAATTGACAGTTTGTTGTGTTATTATACCTTTTGTTTGGTTTTAAGAATAAATATATATATTTTTTTTAGGTCCAATTGTTGTCCACACTGCAGAAGTCCAGTAAGAGACGAAGAAGTCCATAAAATATTCTTTGATGGCCCCCAAAACCTTTGTGATCGCGAAAGCTCTATGCAGGACAAATTAGAGAATCTGAAAAATCAGATAGACGTAATGAAGAATGGTGTGAAGCTGTTTAAAGCTTGGAACGAAAACAAGTCCTCACTGAATAGAGAACTCAAGTAAGATCTGTTTCAGGAAATATATATATATTTGTGGCTTTCCCTTTTTTTTTAATTTTAATTAATTAGTTGTTGTTTTTTTCGTACTATAGTTAAAGTACGTTAATCCCTTCAGAAACATGTCTGTAAGCAAGGCCAAGCGATGATTACTGGCCAAGTAAGAACAAGACCAATTATTCGAGAATAATCCTTTGTAACTTTGTCAGCAAATCACGTGAAACTTGACTACCTTTTTATCACGTTCCTTTTAGAGCTGGCGAGCATTTTGGTGTTGAAGAACTCCAACTCTACCCATTTTTACAGACATCTTTCTGGTCGGATTTTACTTTTTTTTTTCTTTTTTTGGTAAAGCGTTGGCTCCGCATTCAGGAGGTTCTGGTTTCGATTCTAGTAACGGACCACCTGACAGGTTTTATCCAGAGATTTATCCTCCGTCACATCAAGCAAGTGCCGGGATGGTACCTTCAACTTAGGTCTTGGGCGACTCTTTCCTGTGGTCTGAAACAAGGACTCTTAAAAGGCATGAATAACTTCAAATATTCAGTTACCTTCATATTTCTGTAGATTATTTTTTTTTAAACGAAGCACTAGATTGTGCTATTCAAAAATAATGTACCATGCTCCACTTTTTTGAATGAAACGAGGGTGAAGTTTGCAAGTCAATTGTAATTTTAGTTTGGTATTAACTTGCACTTTCTCAAACCGCCCTCTGTTTTAGAAAACATATTATCCGAGTACTCACAGTATACACATAAGTACAGAAGCACAACTAACTATCCTTATTTTACTTCAACTAGCACACCAGTGCCCCGTAGCCGTTATGAAAGGCACTAACCTATCGGAGAACAGTCCGAAAGTATACAGCTTAATTTAATAATAAAATCTTTCCTGTAGTTTCGGAGAAAAGAGGTAAATATTGTTGTGTTTGTTTCTCCTCTCCCAGATTTTCCAGCTGCAGTTCAGAAAGCTGAAATTTTGTTTCCATTTATTTGTATGTGAACGGTATTCCTGTACCAAATGTGAAGTTTGTAGATCTAGTGGTTTTGATAATCGATGAGTGAGTCAGGCAGTATATGCTTAAAATGACAAATTTCAAAAGTCGTATTTCACGCTAACATGTAAACGCAAGAAAATGCAGCTTGGTGGGTATTCTAGCGTGTTCAAAACATTAAACACCTCTGTTTTGTTTGGGAGTGAATTGTAGGAGTCGAATTCATCCCTCCTTTCTCTGATTTTTGGGTTCGAAATGGAAAAGTTGTGATATTAAGACTTTTCCCTTTATTGATATGATAAGTCCTACCTCTATACCAGATATCAAGTTTCTCCGTTCAGTGGAAATATCCAGTAGGTTTTAATCGGTACGTTAGTGAATGAATCAGTTTATCCTCAAAATGGCCATTTTCAAAGTCTAAAAGTTACGCTTAGATGTAACGACTTGAAACGTGGTGGATTTATTAAGATAACAGAACCCTAACACGTCTAAAATTTGGAGCATCGCTGTTTTATTTGGGGCTAATTTATAGGGGTGTAAAAAATTGGGCTAATTTGTTTCGTGTAAAAAATAAAAAAATAAAAGTACAGTGCCAGAAGTGCTAAAGAATTTGCTACAGCTTTTGTATATTGTGAAATGAATTGAACGAAACGTAAGATGTGCCCACGTTTCGATAAGACCTGGTTATGTTCTTCCATTGGAAACACAAATCTAAAGCAACGATCTCCAACAAAAGATGGCAGCACTATCTCCGTATATGTCTAATGTATTCTTATCGTTACACGAAATTTCCTTGCTGCTCCTATAAATTCAAGCCTAGAGAGTTTAAACTTTTAGGGAAGAAAGTTCATAACCAATTCAAGAGCATGTTCGATGCCAATTTTTAATTTTCTTTTTTGTTCATTGTTGAAAGAGCTTCATTGTTGCTCTGAATATCGAATGAAGCTCTTTCAACAATGAACAAAACAGAAAATTAAAAATCGGCATCGATCATGCTCTTGAATTGGTTATGAACTTTCTTCCCTGAAAGTTTGAACTCTCTAGGCTTGAATTTGTAGGAGCAGCAAGGAAATTTCGTGTAACAGTGAAAATGCATTAGAAATATAGGGAGGTAGTGCTGCCATCTTTTGTTGGAGATCGTTGCTTCAGATTATCCTTAAGCGCAGTAGTGCGGAGTCCACTTTACTAAAAACTGTAGATCGCGTCCTTTTAAGCTCACCAGGTAGTTTAGGACGTTAATAATAATTCAATGAATCCAAAAAAACGAAATTTAAATGCTCGGTGGCAAACATAGGGAGCTCTACTTTTCGGTCCAATTTCTATTTTGCTGATTTTATAAACTTCCCGAGTATAGAACGGTTTGGCTCTGCAGTTCAGGGGTATCTGTCCGCCCGTCCGACAACTATCAACTCATGATCTAGCAGGGCTAGGAAGGTGTCGTTTGAAAGGTCTCTGTGAGATGAGTTCAAAGCTGTATAGATCATGTCTGTCAGTCTGCAAGGGAATAAATCACTGGGAATCAATTTAATTATATCACTGTGACCTCCCCCCACCCCTTACTTTTCCCGTGCAACACACACATACACAACTTTCATGTCTCGGTTTTGTGTTTAAGAATAACACTTATTCAGTCTTTTTAGACTTTTGTTAATTTACAAATTTTTAAAGACAATAATATGTAATTCCATGCAAAGTGCTTCCATGAAAGTTGCATTATTATTATTATTATTATTATGGGGATCCCTAGCATTATAAAGGATATCAGGGTAAATTTTATACATACTTTTTTCATACGTTTAAAAGTACGTTATCTTTTCTAGCTTTTTATTGTGTGCGGTGTGGCTTGAGAGGTAGACCAGTGTCTGCAAACTTGAACGAACCCCAAGTCGGATAAGAAATTCCATATATAAAATATTGTACCCGACTTAGACCTTGTATGGTGGAATAGAACAGTAGTTCTCAACTTTTCTGGAACCGCGGACTCCTGAATACAGTTTATTACACGCAGACTACCAAATTACTCTTAGCAAAAATGAAATATTACATTTTTTCTGATACCTCGATTATGTGGTTCGAATCATATCTGAAAAACAGAAAACAACAGACATGTCTCAAGACAGCGCATTATGCTCTATCTGAGCCATTACTTGTTAGAGCAGGTGTACCGCAGGGATCTATATTAGCTCCACTATTATTTTGTATTTATACCACAGATCTCATGAATGTCGTCAGGCACTCATCTGCACATTTTTATGTAGACGACACGCAACTAATTATTATTTACTCACCGCCACAATACATTATGCAAACAGTGGAACTTCTTAATGAGGACCTCGCGGCCGTGTCAAACTGGTGTCATGATAATGGTCTTCTCATCAATCCAGTGAAATGCGCGTTTACTCTTCTGGGAACCCAACAACAGTTAAAGATCAACCATTCGGAACTAAAAGTGCGTATTATGGATTCCTGTGTCTCTTTCTCTCCGAATATCAAAAATCTTAGGCTGACAATACACACTGGAGTACACACACGACTCCCAGTGCCTTAAAGCATTAAATGTACTAAGACAGCTATATAAAATAAAAAGATTTCCTATCGCACCATATTAAGTTATACCTTGCAAATGTGCTTATTCTACCTTTATTTGATTATTGTGATGCGGTGTATGGAACGTCTCTTTCTACTCGTAGATGTATGGCAATTCAAAAGGTTCATAACTCTTGCATTCGGTTCGCTTTTGGATTACGTAAAAGTCAGCACATCTTACCCATGATATTTTATAATAATATTTTGACAATGTCTCGGCGTCGGCATCTGCACTACTGTTGCTTGATCTATAAGGTTCTCAAAATAAAATCTCCACCGTACCTATACTGTAAATTCACAAGTAGGTCCAATATTCATTCATATACAACGCGGAGCTGTGTAAAGCTTGATGTACCTCGCCACAAGCTCAAACAGGTTCAGGGATCCTTCTCAATATCGGCAGCAAAGGCTTGGAATGCGCTTCCCAAACATATCCGAGATATTGAAACATTTAAATCATTTAAAATTTCGCTAAAATTTTTCCTACTTAGGGATCAGCAGCTAACCTCAAGCAGATAAATGTACTACCTAGAAGTCAGATGCGAAATCGGTTCATTTGTGCTCATTAACACAATCATTGGTTGTAATTTGTAATGGTGTTTTATTGTGTGTGTATGTATGTTTTTTTTTTGTTTTTTTTTGTTTAATCCACATTATTTTACTGATTTTGTATTATTTTTTTCTATTTGTAACTGAATTATTTATCTTGTATTTCGTCAAATTTTGATGTGTTATATTTCTAATTATGTATTCTTCTTGACAAGGGTTAGGTGGTAGAGCAGCCTCTGGCTGAACCTCGCCCGCTCTAATAAAGCCATTTTCAATTCAATTCAAATTGACAATCTAGATACACGAGGCCCACTAATCTGTCGTAGAATCCCCTCACCTAATATAATCTATTACGATTAGGAAATTGTGACTTCTCGTATTAAGAAATAAAGATTGTAGTTTCTTTACGTTTTAATAAAATACAGTTTTATATCCGATGTTAATTAAATAATTTGAAAACAGTAATAAATATTGTTAATGAAAATCGAACTGAATGCACGAGGGTGGACTGACAAGTCGTGAGCCTACTTATGAAAGAATGATCACAAGTGCACCAACTTCTGGGATTGTTCAGCACAGTCTCCCTCCCTGCAGTGTAACAAAGGTGTACCACCGTTTCTCCAGCTTTAATATGACCTCCGGTAAAAGATTTCGTCCTGGTCCTCACACCACTTCGCAACAGCATCATTCGTCGGAAAATGTGTGTCACGCAAATGTTGCTTCAGTTTGGGGAAGAGAGAATCTTCATGAATCTGCTTCCCCGATAAGCCCTTTCGGAACAGATATCTGATGACAGCACGTTATTCCAGTCTTTGTCTTGTGTCGGTGACGTCAAGTTGCCTCAATTATTTTGACGTCATGTTGCCTCAATTATTTCTGCAGTATCTGAGAATAAGAAAGATATTTACAGGTTATGTTTGGTGTGGAGTACAATAAAGGTACAAAGCATATAATACGTTTATTGTAATTGAGACAAGCCATTCTATCATTGGTAGGTTCACTACTTGCCAGCTAGCCATCGTATGCACTGAGACCTGGGAGACCTGGGAAAACAAACCTTCCACATTTTCAGGGTTCGTTGGTTTAAACCAGGTGTTTTTTGTCTTTGTTTTTTTTTTAAAAAAAGTTTAAACGAATAAAAATTAAAAGCAAAAATGCCACTAATAGTGTGAACTTCTTACTGACGATTCCATATATTAAACCATCTGCGTTAATTTTATATCATTTTCGCCTTATAATCAAAGTGTCCCGGTTTCGATTCTCGATGGGGCCACAGAATTTCTCTAAAGTGCAAACTGAGTAGTGGTTCGGATGCCACTGTAAGCAGTAGGTCTTGTCCTTCATAACCTTGCTGTTGCATAAGGACGTTAAGCCGAAACAAACGAAATGAAATCAAATTGTATATTTCTGAATGCCTTTTGTTTCATAGAGAAGCCAAATTAACTTTGCTTAAATATATTAATGGAAGTTGGCAAAATTTATTGACTGCATCCAGTGACGTACATTATTATTATTATTATTATTATTATGCAGTTGCACCAAATCAAAAGTTCTAAATATTCTTTTGTTCTAATAATGTTTAGTATTTATAAAATACACCGAAATTCCGTACAAGATTTTTTCTCATTAAATCCCAGGAAACGAATTTATTGAAATCAAAAGTATTTTCTGTATGTATATGTATGGATGGTTCAGAGGCAGAGAGTGAACTCAGATAATTCGTACTATCTTTATTCACTTATTTTATTGATATGCAAATTAAGTCTATGTATTTCTGACTCAGTGAACTTGCTTGGACTAAATTAGATCTGTACTCAGTAAGTCTTATGGAATTGTCCATTTATTTTAATGTGTATAGTCGAGAAGTAGATGTTCGTGATGAAAACTGGCTTGATGTGTACCAGGATAGAATCCAATGGCAAACGTTTGTTTCTGCGGCGATGAACTTGCGAGTTCCGTAAGCCATAGAGTTGGTTAGTATAACTCTGTACAGTGATTTCACTTGCGCAGTTGTGTATATTTTTGTTCTTTTGAAGTGACTCTTAATATTTATATTCACAAGTATGCAAGATCAGTATCAGGTGTCCTCCGTGGATGAGTCGGTAGACTCATCGTATTTGTAATCAAGGGGTTCCGGGTTCGAGACCAGGTGGAGGAGAATTTATCTCAGGTGCAAACCGAGTAGTGGTTCGGGTTCCACCTTAAGTTGTAGCTGTAGGTCCCGCCCTTCATAACCCCGCTGCTGCATAAGTACATTAAGGGGAAATAAACTTATTTTTATCCATATGAAATATACATAAATAACACAAAGTATTTAAACCAAATAAACCCGGTTAAAAAAAAAAACTGGTTTAAACAAAAAAAAAAAATATAGTATTGTAAATGTGATACTCGATAGTATGCACTCAAAATCCTCTGCGGATATTTCTAAAGATATTTTTTTTTTCAACTTTGGAGGTATAGCTTGGCTGAGTAATTAAAGCTATCGTTTTCAATCCAAAGAGATTAATTCCAAATTTGGTACTGACACAGTATGGTGGTGCCAGTGTAAGAGCAACTAGAATTAACAAGTAGGGGACTTCGGTCTCGAAAGCGACATCTTTGCGTTGAGCACGTGACATCTCTACGCTTTTACAATATTGAAACAGGGTACGGCAGTATCGAAGTGTTGCACTTATGTTACCGGGGAGCGGCATCTGTCGACCTTAATGTCAAAACGGCACAATTTGTGAGTTTTACAAAATAAGTACCGTGTTTTTGCAACAGCGCAAAAGCTCTAGGTAGGTCAGTGATTGTTAACCGGTGTACCGCGACCGTTGCCAGGTGATGACTAGACAGTGAGGGTGGTCGGAATTTAGGAGTTCCGGAATGAAAATCAGAATTTAATACCAATTTTTGTGATTCCGAAATGTCGAAATTCGGAATTCCTGAAAATTCTGGAATCCAGGGAATTGTGGATTTTACTTTGGACTTCCGAACACCCCTACTAACCAGGGGGGGATGCTATTCGAAAGAGAGTAATCGATAATGTACTTATCTGACATCAACACGTAGTCGAGAATTCTCCTTGCGTGGCTAGACTTTTCGGACGTGGAGAGTGGAGGAGGACTTGGTGACTACTAGTACAACTTACCTGAGAACTTCACATCTCGGAAACTTCTACTGTCTGGTACAAACTTGTACTGTACTACATTCTGGACGCCTGGCCAAAGATAGTCCTGCACCACCTCAAGTCAAAGTACGAGAGGAACACAAGAGTTTCTCGGAATGCCGGAACACCGGTAATCCGACAATCTTTAGGGACAGCCTGTCTCAAACTAAGGAGGGCGAACAGCTGCCCGTGACGTACGACCCTGAAAGTGCGCAGCTTAGTTTGTTGCTAAGAAGGCAAAGAGACAGGGGTGGAAGGTGGGTTCCCCCCCCAAAAAAAAAACTGTCTGGTATGCCGCGAAATCAAAAAGGTTGAGAAATACTGATCTAGATTTCGGTAACGTGGTCATGCGAGAAGTTATCCTTAAAATATTTCTGTGCACTACATGATTGCTGTATACGTCTGGAACTTAAAAGAAAAGAAGGAAAACTCCTTTTTTTATATTACCTTGGATCTTTCGTATTGATCCTGATTTATTTTTTATTTTTTTAATTGAGACGTCCGTAGAGGAAAGACTGGAATAAGAGAAAAGAACTATGTGACACAATTACAGAAATAAGTTAAAAGAAAGAGAAGACGCGAATATTGCTTTAGAAAGGATACACATGAGTTAGCTGAACTAGCAGAGAAAAAAAATAGAATTTCGAACTTCTTACAAAGTCGATGCCGAGAAACAAAGAAAATATCGCTACGTGTGCACGAGACAGAACTTGCCGAATGGCAAAAGGAAATAAATTCGGTTGTAAATTAGGGAGCCGCGAATATCCGGATCTTGGATCACTGGGGCATAGACATATCGTAGTCTTTCCTAATTCGTATTTTGGACTATTTTTTTTCCTGCTACAAAGCTATTTCTTCTTTCGGTTTTCTTTACTCTATTTTTTTGAAGTGTTGAGAGGGCGAGCAGGATCACAGAGAAAGAGAAGAAATTGATGAGTTGTACATGGATTGCTTTGCAAGACGTGCTTTTGAAATCAGTTATATAATATTCGGTCATTAATACCAGGGTTGGAATGTTCAAAACATATTAATTTTATTTTTGTTCTTTCAAATAATCTTATTTTTTCTTTATCGGGTGGGTGCTAGAAGCAGGAGATATTAATTTGCTTTCAATAACATGGAACAAGATGTTCATATTTAAATTCTTTCTTTTTATTTATTGTGAGAAACTGCCAGGAAAACAAGAACTTCATGGGCATGTATTTGCTTCTCTGATTACATTGCTCTATCCCTTTTTTTATGTTTATGAGGAAAGGGACAGTAGTGTTGTAAAACAACATTTTTTTTAATTTTTAATTTTTTTTATGTTTTTTAAATGTCTTTTTTTCACACAGTAAGTATTTAATGCTTTACGCTGCAAATAATCAATGTAATCAGCAGGATTGGAGTTATGCTTTCACACATTGATCCCAATTTACTATTGCTTTGTTTTCCTGAGGCTTTACGAGGCAAATGATGTGTTTATTTATGCATTCACTGCCACATTGCTATACTTCCTACATCTTCACCCTGGCAAACATAAGGAATTCACTAAAGACATATGGACTGAAGATATTTGGTGTAGTTTGTAATAAAATACTAATAAACCTCCAAGGAACAGAAGACATATTTTGAAGTATAGGAATTTAAGTTTAGGAAGAGAGAATACAACTTTGAACACATCTTTACTGTAAACCGAAAACCTATGAATTCTTACCGAAGTATGCTCTCATCCCCCGTATATGCAATACGTGAATTTCTAACTACGGTATTATTCACGGAATCTATATATCTATTTGATCATAATTACCGTCCGCAAAAATCAATTAACTCTAGCTCAAAATCCCAGGAAATAGCCTGCTTCTATTTAAGGGCAGAGATATATGTTTGGGTTTACTAGTGCATTGTGTTTCACTATAAAACCTCGGTGGCATTACTCCCTCATTCTCCGGGCTCCACGCTTCGCCACATACTCTGAAAATATATGCAGATAGAGACAGTGTAGAAAATATTTTATCTTATATGTAATTTTAAATGAGTTGTATAAATGCATAATGAATACTCTTATAAACAAGCAACTACATCTAGGTTTCTTCTAATGAGTCTGTTGCAATAGGGCTCTGAGAAGTATTATTTCAAAGTATAGGAATAGCTATCGCCACGTAACAGTATGGGGGCCATTTTAAAATAGATTTGCAACGCTAACAACTGTGTGCTTGGGTACAGGGAACAACCATAGTACTTTTCGATTGTGTCGAATATGTATATTCAAAGCTTGGTACGGATAGGTCGAACTGAATGGAAGTAGTAAATATTTAATTTTTAAAATTGATTGACAACACCGTCAACTGTGGCCGTGAGACCTGAAGTACCTCTATGACGCGTCCCAGTATGTAAATACAAAGTTTGGTCCTAATACGTTCAACGATATGAAAGCAATTAAACGTTTTATTTTCTGAAATTGGTTGGCAACATTGACAACTGCGGCGCCGGAAGTACCCACATGAAATGTCTCAGTACCTAATGCACATGTTATGTCAAGTTTAGTGTAAATCAATGCGGATACGTCCAACGGTAACAATTCTGAAATCTAGATTTTTTAATCGTTTGGCAACCATTACAAACTACGGTGCCTGTGTGACCTGTCCCGGTACCTAATGAACAGGTATGTCAAATTTAATGTAAATCAATGCACGCCTGTAGATTTGTATTAATAAAGGCATTTCTATAAGCTAGTGGTACTTGAGGTCGGGGACACACAAAGCTTTCTTCTATTGTGTTGAATAATGTTTAAGCTAAGTTTGGGGCAGATACGGTATGAAAGATTTTTTTTTTTTTAAATTATATTTTAAAATGTTGTATTTCTTCTTAATAACCATATAAAAGTAATTCTCTCGTAAAGAAACGTTAGCAGTATTACCAATTGCTGCCTTAAAAAAACTGAAGGTTTAGAACATAACGAACTTTTTTTTCCCCCCCTATTTACAACGCTAGTAGTGAGTAACTGTACAGATTTGATAATCATTTCTCACTCGGTGCTTGGAGTTTATGTTGGTAGTAGAACTTATTAGGTACTCTGCTTCTTTGCTGTTCGTTTATAGACTCATTATCAGTGGGTTGCACAGGACGAAAAAAGGATTTAATCTGGACACACTTTATTAAAGGCAATCCTAAAACCGTAAAAGCCAAATGGAGACTGTGTAAAAAGGAAATGGCAGGTCTTGTTGCCCAATTGAAAGAATGTTTCAAGAAGTGTAATTCAAATCCCGGCCAGAAATGGCTGGCGCTCTGAGGTATACTCAGCCTCCTACAAAATTTAGTACCACAGTGTCCTTGGAATTCCCGGGCACTTCGGGAGGTAAAGGCAGCCGAGCGTGGGACTGACCACTCCACCTATTCGTGCCGTTGGTCGAGAATATGTAGATCGCTACCTCCACACACCCCATTGCGCAGGGTATACCTTTACCTTTTTACCTTTAACATAATAAATAGCTTTGAATTTTAATAAATAGCAAATTTCATTAAATTTGGTAAAATAGAACCTACAATTTCTAGTAATTGTTTATGAATGGGCCGAAAGCGCGATTGAAACGTTATAGAGGCTACTGCAGATGGAGCACCTAGTATAATCCGTAGTATTCTTTAGTTTTTAAGAAAGCGTTTTAAACGCTTTTTTTGCAGTCTATAAAAAACGTTTTTAAAACAACAACAAAAAACACGTTTTAAACATATGTTTTGTTCTCTTTTTTTCAATCCTGATTAATACATACATATATTGGAGTGACAAAAGGAAAACAAACAAACAAGCACCTTCTCGTCTCTTCGAAACCCACCCTCCTCCATCACCAACCAACTGTGACTACTCTTTGCCTTGTGACGTGGTTATCAGTCACTACGTAATAAACATTGCGTTGTTAGAAGGAAAACATGTCCGCTCTCTCTCCTTTTAAGCATGCAAGGATGTAAAAAAAATAAAAAAATACGAAACTCCTTTCCCAGATTAATTTGCTTTCAGAAATAAAGCATGTATTTTAGGAAAAAAAAAATACTTTATAAAAAAATGTTCCTATCAGCTAACTTTGGACAAGAAAACAATAGTAATCAAATACACAACTATTTTTATAAAATATATTTTTCGAGTTTCAGATATATTGAATTAAATCGACTTTATTTATGGCCTTTTGTCATTTTCGGCTCAGACCGGGATGAGGTAGACAGAGGATGGGGCCAGGGCCTTTCATAATTTACCATCCTGTGATCTCAGTTTCAGATGCATCATTATAACCAAATCTGAATACTGGCTGGGTCTTTGAATCTGCGACCGAAATCGCACAAATCCATTGGACCGGATATCTGAAGATTCGAATTTGGCCATCCCTAGTGTAAATGCTAGTAAAAGTTTATTTGCTCTACATTACTCTCTGTACACTAGAGGGTGTTCGTCGGAATTCCGGAATTGACTTCATACTTCCAAACACTCCTACTGTTCGCTGAATAATCAACAGTTTTATTTGGGCTGCTTTGGTTCATAGAAACTTATTTAGTTGCGAAGAATTTCTGTTTGTTAATATTGCTTTCTTTATCGTAAGTGAACCAGTCTGTAATTTGTTTTTTTCTGATGGATATATTATCACTGTCTGCATTTGATTGATTATTTTTGTATTGGAAATGTGGATTTGTTTTTGAAGACTATAGAAAAGGAACTGTCATTCATCGGGTAGCTGTGAGGGAAAGCCACTTAAAAACGTTTTTTTTCATTATTAACTGGTATTTCCAGTGATATGTTTACGTATAATCTTTTTATATTTTTATGTTTGATTGCAGCAAAGAAATCAAGGAGTTGCAGGACACTGTTCAAGAGTATGAGGTTAAACTAGATAGCATAAGGTTAGAAAATCAGCTTGCTAATGTTGAAACTGAACTAGCTAAAAAGCAAACTGATTTATTCGCTGCGAAAGCAGAAGCGATTCAATTGCAGAATACTCTGGTCCAACTAGAATTGAAATATGCCCAGCAGGAAAAGGAGAACGCTGACATGGACAAAGAATACTCACAGAGTATCATTGTAGAAGCCCAGAAAGATTTGAAAACCGCACAAAAGAGTACGAAGCAATATCGCAAACGAATTGTTAAACTTAAGAAACTCACTGGTGAGGTCTCAAATGGGTAAGTAGTAGTATTGGATGTGGTGAAGTACGTTTAATATGAAGGGTTTTAAACTCTCTCTTTGGATTGTACATCAAGGTGTTAAAAAAAATTATAACTTAAGTAAAAAAAATAGGTTAGGCTAGTATGATTATGTTGGCCTTCATATGTTAAATAAGCTTAACTGCGTTAGGTTTGTAGACAGTAAAACTTCTACTGAACGTATATCTAATAAGTAGGGCTAGGATTTTGATGAAATTGCATCTTTTTTCTGGTAAATCAATAACGCATAACATTTAGTATTTATATGTTTCATGTCGTACTCACACTTTTAACTATATTTGTTAGGGCTTTTTTTTTTTTTTTTTTTTGCATTTTTTGCCTTTACGTCTATATGTCTTTTTTTTTATTTATAATTTATTTTTTGGTCATTTTTGATCATTTTCTTCGTTCCTGAGTAGTTGTTGTACGCTACTTGTTTACGAGCCTTAATTTGACGAGAAAGAATTAACATGAGTAAAGAATCTTATATTCTTCTTCATATTCTTCTATTTTAATCTAATTCCCGAGATAAAATTTCAGTTTAAAATTAAGACAGTTATTGCTATTTTTTCTTAGTAAGTAAAAACTATTAAAGTTGATACTGTTATTTTTTCTACTTTTACTGCTATAGTCTGACAATTTAGGAGACATGAAGCAATGAATACAAATTTCTTTTATCTTATAGGTTAAATCATGTGCCATGAACTATTTTTATAGTGTTTTAGGTCATTTTTTGGCAATTTTTAGATCATAAATGCATCTTTTTAAGGGCATTTTTCAGCAATTTATAGGTCATCAAATTCCTAGCCCTACTAATAAGTGCTAGGATTGATTTCAAAATTTGTGTGCTTTTTAAAGTTCCTTTGTGAACTCCATTCTGTAAAATTTGATATCCTTTGTAAAGTGACTCAAGTCCATGTAAAATTGATGCCGTTTGTTAAGTTCATTCTGTAAAATTGATGTCATTTGTAAAGTCTATAGTGGCAAGTTGATCTCAGTGTAGCTTGCAGGAGTTTTAGAGTTCCGGTAAAGAAATGAAGAGTTCCGGTAGAGTATCGTTGACCTTCCTGGTGATGATACAAAGGTGCCTCGCTGTACATAGTATTGGAGTGCCACGGCTTTGTCTCTGAAGGCAGTCTTCGGTCTTCTAAATACTACCAAATGACCACTTGACAAGAAAGGCTGTTATCTTTTATTGTTTCGTAGTTTTGAAATGTTTTTAGGGTTCAGGAGCAAGTGCTATGAAGCGTTACACCCGCTCTGTCCGTCTGTTGACAGCTTTGAACTCAGGAACTACTAGGGCTAGGAAGGTGGTTGAGATGTCGTTGGGAAGGTCTCAACAAGACGAGTTTAAACCCGTATAATTCATCCAGATCGCAGGAGCGGAGCCAAAGATGGTGGGGAGGGTTAAAATTTTAAACTCAGAAGCTGTTAGGCCTAGAAAGGTGGTTAATGTATCGCCGTAAAGATCATACACATTATAGGGGTGGTGCACTACACCTGGGACAGACAGGAAGTAATATAAAATGAATGAATAAGAGATTATCGGTAGTTCGTTAGCGTTTGCGCATTGTTATTTTAAAGAGAATTCCATTGTTTTTATTTAAATTTGAAGTTAAAAGCAATTTATTATAGTAATTAGACTGCAATGATGTCTAGTAATTTCTGCTTGTGATGCACGGCCCAGAAAGTGCACAACTTGTCTTGTGCAATGGATGCAAAGAGGCAGGGGTGGAATGCGGGTCCCTAATAACAATAAAAAATATAATTAAACAAACGTTTCAGTAGTTAATTTAACCTGAAATTTGTGATCCGCACCCAGGAATAGGTAAGGAAGGAAAGTACATTAAAATGATGCAGTTTAAATTGTGATATTCTTCGATACATTATACTTACGGGACTAACCTACACCTCGTACAGTTATTTATTATTATTAATAATAATAATAATGGCAGTAAGTTGTTCTAAGGGTGAGCGAGAGAACATTGCATTCCATATAGAAGTACCGTGTGTTTTGGTAAACATATATTTTTTTGTTATTGCAGAGATATCTCTAAAACGCCTAAAAGAAAAGTCGTAGGAAGCGAATCAGACTGTAAGAAGCGTCGCCAGTCGTCCGTTTGAGACAGGTAAGCAAGGGGACTGAGAATGTAAATTGAAATTATGGAAAAAGAAATAAATGGGAGAACATTAAAATATCTATGTTGACGTCTTTATTTTAAGATTGTTTTGAAGGCATGATGTTCAGGAGAATATGCAAATGGAAAAGGTTTTAGGAAATCCTTTAAATCATAGTCCTGAGTACTCACTCATCCGTCCAACGTAAAGGTTTCTCGTGCTCTTCTACTAATGAATACGATATATGTGCGCATCCTGTACTATTGAAAGTTTGAATTTAATAGTCTATCTCAGGGTAATTAATTCCGCGTGAGGTCTTGGGCACGAAACGGGAAAAGACGACCTTTCTGTACGTGTGATAAGTGGTAAGTTTGGCCATGCAACGGACATGCATTGCAAGGCGTTAAGCAAGACATACTTGCAGCTACTACTAATAACAATCCTGGTTAGTATGGATTTATTCATGGCAACGTATGAACAGTCATATTGGTAAGGAAGATGACTACCCTGAAGTCAGTTCCGGCAGTTCCTCGTATTCATGAGCAGTAAGTATTTTGACAAACAAGATTCGTATCGTGGCCCATTCCGAGTCTGGGCCAACTCTTAAAGACTGAGGATCACATCCTACCTCTGTCTTATTTCTGTAGTTTGCGTGTTCTGTGTACTGATCCGAAACAGAAGCGCGATTCGATTTAAATTAATTAAGGACCTTCATTCATTGAGTATGTTCTACAAAACCTTCATCTCCCCTAAAATTGAATATTGCTCCCCAGTTTGGAACATGGCTAATATTTCTAATCTATCTCATATTGATTCTGTTTTGAACTTTTTTCTTGCTATAGTCAAAAGAAGAATACCGTCAGTACGTAGCTTAAGCAAACCAGAGTTATTATCCGTTCTTGGTCTCCACGTTCCGTCTTCTTGTCGCAAACTGGCAGATTTGATGTACTTATACAAGATACTTAACGGGAATTTTAGAACTGGAGAGTTGATATCTAAATTTTACTTCCGTGTTCCCTTGCGAATAACCAGAAATAATAACCTCCTTCATTGTGCCACGCCTAGGCTAAATATACTGCAGCGCTCCTTATTCCATAGACTAGTAATTATGTACAATCACCTTGATTCAAATATTGATATTTTCGGATCTGAAAACACTTTCCATCGAACGCTAAGTACCAATATCTGAGTTATTCTTTTGTGTATTATAATCGTCATGTTAGTGATATCAATTGCTGTGTTATGTGTTGTTTAAAATTTAATTTCACGTTATTTAGTTTGTAGTCATGTTATTTAGTTTGTCACAATGTTATTTTGTTTCTGTGTAAAATGGCAACTCCAGCTGTATCTGAAACTTAATAATAAATAAATAGCGTCGGCAGACGAGGGAACAAACAAAGCAGCAACTTCCCACAGGTGGGTAAGCTAAGAATAGCATATGGACAGTACTTGAACTCATTCTTTGTCGACTAGCTATTGTAAGAGAAGACTTCTGGGAACGAATTGAGTTTCTCTTAAAACTATTACATGCATAGAAATACTGAAACTAACTAACTAACTAACTCTATGGCTTATGGAACTCGCAAGTTCATCACCGCAGTAACAAACGTTCGCCATTGGATTCTATCCTGGGCAGTATCAAGCCAGTTTTCATCACGAACACCTACTTCTCCAAGATCTCTTCTAATATTGTCCTCCCAACGACGTCTCGGTCTTCCCAATGGCCTCTTTCCATCGGGCCTTCCAACCAGGATAGAATATAATCTTCGTTTTTCCCCCATCCGAGCTACATGCCCTGCCCACCTTAGTCGTCTCGATTTCATTATTTTTACAACATCTGGTGAATCGTACAGTCCGTGGAGTTCTTCATTATGCAGTCTCCTCCACTCTCCAGTCATCTCGTCCCGTTTCGGCCCATATATCTTTCTCATAACCTTATTTTCAAATACACGTAATTTATGTTCATCTGCTAGGGTCGTACTCCAACTTTCGCAACCGTAAAGTATTACCATCAGAATAACCGTTCTGTATATTTTTAATTTCAATTTCCTTGATATTAATCGCGATGTTACAACTTTTTGGACTGAGTAGAAACATGCGTTCCCCGATACTAAGCGACTTTTTATTTCTTCCGTGAAACACAAAGAAATATATTAATGTAACCTGAGAACCTTAATTGGACATAAAAATAAAGAAAACAATATAAGCATTATTGTCATTAAACTTGATTATTGAAATCGATTAAAAATTCTTTGGACATAAACTTACAAGAACTTCCCCCCCCCCCCTTTTTTCTCCAAACAATAGTTTCATGCTACAAATTCAGGTTCCTCTTTTACGAGTACAGACCCCTCAAAAAAACTTTCCACTGTTAGTCATGGCAGCTAAAAGAGGAAAGGAAGTTTAGACATGCTCGACAAAGCCACCATACTGAGCAACAAAACCAGCTCTTGTTGCCTTTGCCTCCTCTCTCTGTTTTATTCGGGAAGATGCTTCATGGACTTCAAGTCGGGACGGGCTTAAGCCGTAGTGCTGTTACTACCCATGAAATTCATTTTATCTTATGGACTTTAAGCACTTTCCCATACTACCTGTACTTAAAGGTCAGTGCATGGGAAATCGGTGAAAGCCTGTTTCGTTGTAATGTTATACACCTTTGAAATCTCATCGCATCATAACTTGACGGATTTCTTGTATATGAGTGCGTACTTGTGAAAATGCGATAAGTCATGAATAAACCACGAAGAAGAGTTGCATAAAATTAGAAAATATTTATGTTTTATATTCCAGGTTTCGTACACGTGTAATAACTATAAGTGGCTTTCGAAGACTCTTGACAACATAATGGAAGGACAAGTCGCACATTTTCCAGCATTTTTATTGAAGTGAGGAACTCAACATGCACCTGTGTGGTGGGTTTTGTGTTACTTGTATAGAAAATGTTTTTACATGATTTATTTGCATACTTAAGAAGAAAGAAAAGAAGTGTCAAGGATTGTTTTCTACTGTGAAGTTTCACGTCATTTTATAGTATTCAGTTTTGAAGGATAAAAAAAAAGGTACCTGTAATTTTTTTTTTTATTATTGTTTCTTAATTTTAAATTCTGTTCACAATCTGTGATATTATATATGCGTGTAAGTTGTTATAATAGTACTGTAAATTTGTTAATGTCTTTGATATTGAGTCTATTAAAACAATATTAATGGGCAAGTGACAGTTTCTGTTTATTAAATGACCTTTCACTGCTAGTGAGTGTCTCAATCTGCGACCACTGGAACATCAGTGAAGTACGAATATTACAGGGGCCGTCATGGGATCATTGAGTTTTGTTCGTGACTTATGGCAGAAACGGTAACAGATAGTACGTAACGCTCGGTGCCTTGGTTTCAACGGGTCCTGAGTTCGGGACCCACCTTAAACTGTAGGTCCCGTTCTCATCACATCATCTTCATCCGATGGAAGGCAATGAGAAGTCATTATCGGTTCATCTTGCCCAGGAACCTTCGAGTCAGGATCTGCATTCGGGTAACATAAATATAGTATAAACAAAAATAATACCATAATTCGCCTCGTTCGGCCGCAGGAAAGCAACGGAATAGTATGTTAGGATAAATGTCTGAGGATCTGAACCGCAGTCCTGCTGATTACATTAAATATCTGCAACTTAAATAATAAATACTAGCTGTCTGAAAAACGAAATGAGAAAAAATACATGAAAAGAGCGACGTGTTTTATTTAAAAAAGAAAAAAAGAACGTTTTTTCACAACACTAGTCGTCGCTTTTCAGTGCAGGTCCTAGCTTACATACTTGTTATCTAATTGTTTGAATTTATTTTAAGGCCATATGGCTCAGGCTGTATGGATGATGAGATGAATTGGTGGAATGAAGAAAGTAAGAGGAAACGGGAGTACCCCGAGAAAACCCACACACACGGTGTTTGTCCACCACAAAGCCCACATGGCATGAGCAGGGATCGATCCGACCACCCCAGCACCAGAGGTGAGCGCTCTACTAACTGAGCCCTCTTCTTCTCTAAATTTATGTTTGCAAAATTTAGTAAAAAGGAATTGACTGGTACGCAGTATGCTCCGGTTTGAAAGTTTTGTATATAACACACAGACACACACACACGCACAGAGAGAGAGAGAGAGAGACAAAAAATATTTTAAAATAAGAATTGAAGCTTTCCTGGCGGCGAATATTATACAGATGTTCTCGGGATATCAGCCAGGTGAAGTCCGACGATAGAGCCGACGTTTCAAGAACA